>JAQGAD010000294.1:0-48689 GCA_034696625.1 Isotomurus palustris | reverse complement strand
CCCAGCAAATAAATATTCTTTGTACTCTTGAATCCAATAACCTTGCAAGTGTGTTTGACAGGAATAGGAAGCCTGCAATTGTATCTCCGTTGAAGATTCAATGGTTTAAAAATGATTCAATAACTTTTCCTCCTCACTTCTCGCTTTCCTTTCTTTCAGTTCCGTGAGTACGACGTGTGTGTGTGTGTGTGTGTTCTTTTGTGTTGGAAATAATACATTTAATACAATATAATATGTGGAAGAAGAATTTACTTCTTAAGAGAGACAGGAAAAACGGTAGAAAAGTGAGTTAGATGAGAGATGTGCACAGTAGCAGTACACCCCTCTGAGGAGTATAATTCTTTCTTCTATTTAAAAAGGACTCATTCATAGGCGATCTTCTCCTTCTTTCACAATATTGTTCGCTGCCACCCCCACCGACTCTGACAGCTCCTCCGTGTGTAGAAGAACCATAATATGGAATCTCTGTAGATGCACACTCCCGCTGTACTTGTGCACACATATGAGGTTATGCATGCTTGTTTGGTTCCTTGTGGTTTTTTGGTTTGACTTTCTTCAATTTTTTACTTCCTCGTGGGTCTGCTTTTTCTGGGTTGCTTTCTTTCTCTCTTTCTCTTATTCTCGTCTTATTGTTTGTTTCTGAAACGGATTTTAGTACCGTTGAATGAAGCCAGAAAAGCCATGAATAATGTGGACAAGGAGTCATATTGCATTACACCAAGAAGACAAAGACTCCTTGTCTGTGGAAGGTACCATGTGGTTTGTGGTAGGAAAATATAGTGAAAGGTACCACACACACACGAGTATCATCATCATCCATAAGATCGGCTCTCTCTCTCTCTCTCCTTTTTCTTCTAATATTACACTTTGAAGTAGGCACTACGGATGATGCCAAGGGAAAAAAGTGGATCTTGTTCGGTGAAATAAATGTGCCTCTGTCTTGTCTCAATCACTAGACAGGTTTTAAAGCTTTCACTCTCTCTGTGCCTTTTGGCTCGAGTGGATGAAGAACGGATTTCGCTTGTTGTTCTGCATCCTTTACTGGGTCGAAATGAAATCTCTCCACGCTCTCTCTCTATGAAGGATATTCTTTTCCACGAGAGCGTTTTAGACAGCCACGAGAGATGCAATAAATCCCACCTTCCTCTCTTAAACTTTGTTATCTTCCATTTTATATTGAGTAATGATACAACCCTCAAGGCGAAAGCTCTGCCTTTCCATCCGCCCACCTTTGACGTGTGGGCCCGTATATACCTAACCTTCACTCTCTCAACTGTAATATGGATGGAATTTCTTTCATTTCCTTCCCTCTTTCACTTTTCACTTCAAGACCAGTCTTCTTGTGTCAATTGATCAATCGACTGTTATTATTGAATCTTATACACACACACACACCTTCAGCTCTCTCTCTCTCTCTTTCCTCAATAGAATAGACAGACAGAGACGAGAGAGATTTACTGCGAAGGAAGATATTCTTCTTTCTCAAGCTTATTGAATCTTATTGAATTCACACACACACATATCATGTATGTTTTTCATGTAAAAGGTGAGAGTGAGGATATAATCCATTGAAAACCAACCTTTGGCTGGGGCCGACTCGGTCGAGGATGTCCTCGTGGTATGTTTGAATAATAGATGTAAGAATAGGACTGGAAATGAACAACCGCTATCATGACATATTTCACGCACGATTTCCTTCCAATTTATATGCATGTGTCATTTTCAGTGGATTTTATTATTTCTTTCACATTTTAGCCACACACACAGATTCGGAGGAAGTAGTTCTCGTTCAGTTCAATCGGTTTTCCCTACCAATTCTACTTGAGGGTTGTCTGGCCTCGCGTCCTTCTCTCTCCATACTTTCGCTGATACTTATACAAGTAAATATTATAGTAGTTAGTTGGAAGGTAGTGGTTGGATTGAATTGAGTTTCAGAATGGTTTTGATGTAAGAAGGGTTACGTTAGGGTTATTTGAGTGTGTTAATATCACCGCAGACAGTATATTTATATACTAGGGCACTCGTACTAGTAGTGTTTAGCATCCGAGTGGCAATTCATGTGTATCTGACACTATTTCGAAGTGTATCTAAATGCTATTTGGTCTCTGTGTATCTGACTATGTAGGATAAAGTTGTGTGTAGTGTGTAGATTGTAGATACAAGCAGGTCCTTACTTTGTTATTGGATTGTCCAGTTGAAATGGCAATGTCATACTGAGATTGTGTGTAATTCCATATTATCCAATTTCATTCATTTCATTTGCTCTTCGCGTCGTCGTGTGTTTCGTAGAGCTGGTGAATGCTTCTGATGACTTTCTTTCCCCTGTCCGCTAGTCTCCCGACAAATACATTTAATCTGTAGATGAAATGGTTTGAATTTGAATTTTATAGATGAGAAGCATCTATGTTTGAATGGTCTTGTCGTGTGCTCCTCGATCGGTGCTCGGTACTTTTTCTAATATTAAAGTCCTTTCATTGAGATGGGAGGATATCCGTTGGATTGGAATGAGGCTCCACTCTCTCTCCTACTTGTTCCCAGTCTTCCAAAAATGAGTGGCGTGTATATATTTGGACGACGAATATTATTGGCAGCGAGTAGTGTAGTAGGGCTCTGCTCGTAGTCTTCGTATTTATCGTGTAGCTTCCGTATTCCATCTCATGAATGAAAATCCCCCTTTTTAATCCTATTTATCTCACCCAACTATTGCACCGGAATAGGCTTACCGTCGTCAAATTCAGTGGGTCTCATCATTAATCAAGTGATTGTAATCATTATCATCATCATCATGGGTCTAACAGAGAAGAGGGAAGAGGTTGTTGGGAATGTTTCTAAAGGGTAATCGTAGTGTAGTAGTAGAGACGCAGCTTCCTCCGTTTTGTCGTGACTAAGTGTAGGATCATTGGGATAGGAGAGCAATTTATTAAAACTAAGAACGGTGATTGGATGAGAAAAGACATCGTGATGGGTGCAATTTCACCTTGTGTATCTTATCACTATTATATAGGATTTAATGTATAAATATATCTCAGGGCAAGGCGTAGCTTACAGACTGAACCCTATAGGATAAACTGTGTGTAGAAGATAATGTTACACGACTGGAGAGCATTGCTGGTGAGTCAGGTGTCTTTAAGGTGGCCGTAGAAGTGAGCTTGCAGAAACGATACATTTCATTTATGGCTTGAAAGGTAGTTTTTCATGATTTTGTAGAGAAAGAAGTCACTTTCTCATGAGTTTGATTACCGTGTAATTGGGAGCGAGATAGGTTGGCGGCCGGAGAAAAGGAAGAAAGAAGGTGGACAAGTGAGTATTTTCTCCGTGGACCGTGTAGACTCTGTCCTACTGGACACAAAAGACGTAAATCGTTTTGGCAGTGAGTTATACCCCTGGCTGTGAGTTAATGTCCTCAGGTGTAGTATATGTAGGGTCCCTAAGAGAGCCTCAGAAGAAATGGGCTTGGGGAAGGAGCGACAGAATGTTTCACGAGATAAATGGATGGGTAACAGATTGCTCAGGTAGTGGCTGGACATCGAATGACTATCATTTTTCTCCATCTAAAATGTTTCTCCAGCTGTAAAAGAGAGAGAGAGAGAGAAAAGGAAAGTAACCGAGGAAGGAATGGACTGTCACTGCTAAGTGTGTGTGTGAGTGTTTATATATATAGTCATATCCATCTGTATGTATAGTCAAAGGGAGGATGATCGTTTTCCTACTAATGTACATAACTGTCTCTCAAGAACTGTGTGGTGGTCTATATAAAAATATAAAGCACATCCAGAAGCTTCTTGTGGAGACACCACAGGGATAAAGTGTCTTTATAGGGAAATGTTTATTTGGGGTGAATAAGGTAAGGGGATGGTCTCCTTGTATGTTGTAATAGAGGTAGTTTAGGATGTGGAAGATAAAGAGACAGAAGAAAAAGGTAGTAGTGCAGACACACAGAGAAGTACACGTCGATGTATGTGTGTGTTTGTGTCTCTTGCAGACAGTAAGGAAGAAGTCAGTAGACACTAGTAGACAGTAGATGTTTAAGTCACTTCTCTCTTTCTCTTGACTATAAGTTGAAGGTAGGTAGGGACACACGGAGAAAGCATTTAGTTTGGACCAATTTCTTTTTTCTTTTGTTTTTTGTCACGAACTCCTTTTCGGTTTCCCGTTCACGTGAGACAGTTTAGTGGGTTCGGTGAAATGAGAACATATTGCTGGGCCATGGATGGATGGATGGAGAAAACCCATTTCGTAGTTTGTCAGTGTGATGCAACTCTGTGTGTGTGGAGGAAGGTGTCTTCTTCTTCTTCTTGGTGGTTTCCACCACTATAAAGTGAGACTGTCTTTTAAAGACGTACACCGTGGCTTCTTGTCTTCTTCCTATATTCTCTAGTTTCACTTTGATTCTCTCTCCTATTTTGCTGATTTGACAAAATAATTGCCTATTTATCCTCCAACTTACTCTACTCCTATTGTACTTTTGGGAATGGTCCATCGTCAATCCTCCTCTTTCATGGACAGCTAACGGAGCTTAATTTCTTCTTTCCAGAAAATACCCCTCCCGTTCTTCTTTTACCTAAGATTCCCTATACCAAACTACCGTTTGACTCCAATAATCGTTTGTACACTTTCTAGTGTATTTGTGTACACTTGATGAATCACTTCTACTTTCGACTCCACACACACCAGCTCACTAGCCAACAAAGAAGACATTTCCTACTAAACGAGTTCCCAATCCAAAACAGTTTGTCTTTTATACTCAAATTACCTACAGGAGACGCCATTAAACCTGTACTTGTCTTGTCCCAACAAATTCTTTCTTTACTTCTCAAGCTTTTCTCCTTCTTTCATTCTTTCACCGCAGTCCAATTCATTTCGTCGCCTATTTATTTCTCCGGATATATCTTACGTGTAGTCTTTCCTTGTACCAGCCTATCTGTTTAGGTCTGCACACAAGTAATAAAATTAAGTTTGACATCTTTTTTGTAAATTGGGGTGTCCTGTCTCCTTCTCTTCATGCTTACTTCCTTCTTCTCCTTTTACTAATGGCTTCGGTTGATTAGGTGAATTGAAAGCCAACCATGTAGAAAGCCGTGAAAGTAAATGTACGAACATGGTGATGGTAAATATACGCTTGGACTTGCAGACGAAAGAAGGCCCATTTTTCATCACGATCATCAACAAAAGAAGCATTATCATTTACTTCGTTGTTTTTCTCCAAGACTTTGCAGATAGATACTCTTCGTGTTGTTTTGTGTAGTTTTCTTTCTTTGACTGGGAAACTCGTTTGTCTCCTCAGGAAAGTGAGTGACAACCAACAGTGTATTTTATTACCATGTTATTAGACTATGATAATAACCAAGTTCCTCAAGGTTTAGTGTAGATTCAGTTGATGTAATAATAAAACATTTTTCTTTTTTATAATGGTCATACCTCGTACTACCTAAGTAAGTGTGTGTGTTATTCTCTGGTGATAGTGATGCGATAATATAGTAATAGTTGGGGGGATGAAAAGTATGAAAGTATGAAAGGAAGGAAGCTAACAAAAAGCTCCTCTTGGCGAGAATGAGTTGGAGGAAGTAGCAAACGAAGAACAGGGAGAGAGATGACTGAGCTGCTGTTGATGATGAATATGAATATATTACATTATTGCATTACTTACTCCTACTTTACTTACTTAGAGGAGAGGTTTGCTTTGCTGCTTGCCCTTTGTACCCTAGCAGATAAATAGGAGAGAGAGAGATGGGTAAAAAAATCAACAGAATTTTTTTATTTCATGCAAATGAGGACTGGGAAATAAAAATTAGACTTGTGTAGGAAAGTGAAGCCAAGGATGTAATGGTAGTGTAGTTTTGTGAGTAGGTACGCAGGAGGAGGGTAATAAAGCACTTTAGTGAATTAAAGATGAATAGGAAAGAGTGTGGAGATGAGTGTATACTCAAAAGTTAGGGAGTCGTGTACACTTTGTATTTATATTATTATTACGTGTGTAGTACAAAAATGTAGTCATTTTCAGGTCTTTTTCATTAGAAGATGAGTAGAGAGAGGAGTTAGGCAGGCAGGGCAGGAGAAAAAAAGCAGTTAGGATGTAAATGAATCGAGGAGTCATCTCATCATCACACAGTCAAAAGAAGGCAGTAGGGTTCTTATGGGTTGTGCAGGGGTGGAGAGAGAGAGAGAAGAGATACATCACTAAATTGAGAGTGATGATGGAAAGGCACAGAAGTTTAATAAATTGGATGAAATGAAATAACAGATTAAGGTACAAAGAGATTCATTTAGTAGTTCGATGGAAGTTGAGCAACGGACGGTGCGGTGGGAGGATCGGCATTGATAAATAAATTTGTAGATTCATATTCATCTCTGCTGTACATTAGCGTTTGTCAATTTAGAAGAATGAATGAGGAGATTGGAAAACGACATGTGAAAAGATGGATTTAATATCTCACGATGGGAAGAATGAATTCTAAATCCAAACAGAAACTTCTATGAGGAACAATGTAGTAAAATAGTCCATTTAAATTCTTTTTTTATTCCATTAAAAGAAAAAAAACAATTTCCATTTTTTTTGCTGAAGGGTTGACTCATTTCATTGCATGATGTTAAAGGAACAGGAAGACATATTTGAGGTTTTTGGTTTTTGGGTGATTATCTAAAAAACCAGAATGTTTTTCCGAAAAAGACACAAATAAGTACAACAACAAAATACACAGAAGATATTAAGAACAGGAAGGAAGGAACCTCACAATTTGGCTACGGTTATCAGTCACGATGATCGTGGAAAATGATGAGATGAGTTTGATTTGATAGGCTTGTGATAGGTTTCATTCAAAGGATGACGAGTCGTGGGCCAAAATCTTGACAAGAGAAAAACATTAGATTGAAGTTTTTGCTCTTTTCGAATCTAATGCTTTGTTCCACTCTAGTATTGTTTATTGGAAGGAGAGGAATTGAATAGGAGTGATTTTTTGTAAGTATTTTTATTAGAAGAAAGTCGCCAGATTTCTGACAACTTGACATGTCGGAATCTTTTTGAAGGAGATCATAATATTTCCTGAAGTAGAGGAGTTCTCAGTCATTGTTGTTTCGATGTTTAGCCCGGTCTGGGCCTGCCATTAGTTTAAGTAAGAAGCGATTGAAACTTTCACAGAAAAGAGTGAGCACTGTAGTGAGCAGTGGTAGTTTAATGTGGGTTTCTGGGAAGAAGGGAAGCCGGAGGAAATCTCACTAAGGACTCCAGGAAGTAATAATGTAACCTCATAATAAGCCAACATCTTACGAGTTAGGTCTTCTTAGGTGGATATGACGATGAGGTTATGTTGTGTTATGAGAAAGTGAAATGGCTGGACTCGGGTGGGAAATGGTCTCGACATGATGCAATGTCATGGATGATGACTCTCCAAGCTTCTTCTGTAAGTGTAAGTAGTCCTGTAATTGCTTCAAGTAGAGTTAAAATGGTTCTTCGAGGGAGAACCCCTTCGCAACCGAGAAAGGTTTGAAATCTCAGAGTCCAAATGGGAATGGTGAAAGCTTTCTCCCACCACCACTACTACTGCTTCTCTGGTTAGTAGCAGTGGAGAACCAGTAAGTATCAATTTATTTATGTAACTACAATTGTAACAGTGTGTGTAGGAGTAATTGTAGTAGCAAGTAGTGTCGTTAGTAATAGCTAGAAGAGAGTAGAGGGCAATTGGTGGAGTCGATGAAAGACTAGGAACATGAAAATGTCAACGAGAGTCAGTTCGAAGACAATAATGTAGAACAAAACGGTCCCTTGTGAACCATCAATGCTCCATTCGTGTAACCAGATCCTCTGGATTCAAGAGATTCAGTGGAAAAGACAAAACCCCAAATATACTTCGCCGTGTCTCGCAATGCAACGCACATATCCGAGACTGAGAGTGGTTAACTAGTTGCAGCAACCACCATTTACTGTCTCCTTTATCTATTGAATAGTAATAGATTGGTTGTGTGTAGCATCAGTAGCATATCTTATTCCTCTCTAAGAAACTCCTGTCTGCATCTTCTTCTTCATTTGTTTCTCACTTAGGTAAGTCAGTATAAGAAGATGTTTGGCAATCAAGATGCAGATCAAGTCTGGTTGGAACAAAGTAAAACACTTTTTCAACCGAGAAAACAACTACAAAGTAGGAAGGAATGTCTAAGCCCAGATTAATTTACGTTAGGAGGGGTAAAGTGACTTGAGAGTTGAATTATGATTATTAAGACCAGAGGGTAAAGTGGCTAGATTGAACCTTGTACAGAAGCGTGTACGCTGTATAGTGTATAGGAGTATATATTTGTATGCATCTTTGGAAGTCATCTTAGCAAAGATAATGTTAACAAATAGAAGCAGTTTAGAATGGAAATCTCTCTCCTTAATCTTCTTCTACGAGCAATCTCTCTAAAGGTAAGCAAGGATAGGTTATAAATATAACAATAGAAAGCTCAGGGAGATATACACACACACAGTTTAGTGTAGAAAGATTCACCTTTACCTAAGCCGTCTCTCTTGTAGTTGAAATGGTAATAGTGACGGTGGTGGTTGTCTTCTTGTGTAAAGTTGTGTGTATAGAATTTCATTCTCCAGAGTCTATTCGACTCACCGACAAGAACAAAGTTTATACTTTGATAAATGCTCAAAGTTGATCCTTGAAGGCATGACTGTGCAGACTGGTACATAATCGTTCACTTCACTTCATCCTTCCGTGCTTCTTACCTTTCTCCTTCGTCTTCGAGTCCTTTTATTACACTGTGTGTATCATCCTCGTTTATTTGGAAGTCTTTCTCCTGCCAGGTCCTCCAGGAGAAGCAAACAATAATATATTTTCGATTGAAGAGGAGAGTTGGGAGGGTATATACAACGTGAATTTCAAACTATCCCTAAGTTTCCTGGTTATGATGGAGTAGTATTTGAATAAATCTGAAGGTTTTGTAGCAATAAAATCGTACTTTATTATAGCCCCCAGTCTCTCCAAGGATATCTCAGGTTTCCTTGTACAAAATAATGGTGAAGGTACTCAACTCTTCCTTTCTGGGATTTGCCTACTACATTAAGAGCTCCTAAATCACCCCAGATTTTTCATCCCTGCTGCGAACCCACTACACACTTAGGTTTCTCCCGTAGAGTGTCTAATAGCATGCATACCTAACCAAAGACCACGTACTAGACGATCTGCAGGACGTGTCTTACATGGAGAAAGCTAGTTTCTCCGAAGGTAAAAGCCTAAGGAGTCCTGTGAAGTAGAAGATTGGTGCCGTGTCTCCGCTATCTATCCTGTTTTCAAGCACTCCGGATATTCATCCAAGAAGTTTCTCTCAAGAACTTGTGCTTTTACAAGTTTCACCTGACTTTCACAGTATTATGCATTTACTACGGAGAAAGTGACTCAACTTTCTCCCCCACTACTACACTGCTCCCATCATTCTTATGGAGTGTTTCGTGTAATTTTCTGTACAACTTTACAGCTGTGGAAGTAGATAAATCGATTCTAATGGGTCGGAAATGTCACAGGAGAGCTTGTGGAGTTACCTAACTACTTTATACACTACCTCTGGTGGTATACCTTATTCGAGTTATCTCTCTTTGTGAGGTGCTCGAAGTAGTTATTGCTCCTGAAGTTTCTTTACACACTAGATTATACGACATGCCTGTGTGGTTTCCCTAGTATGATGATGATTGAAGATCACTCTTGCGAGCAGAAATTAAGTACCTTTGTGAATGGCCTTGTATATTTATATATCTCAGAAAGAAACTTACCTTGAAGACGTAGGAAATGTAGAGAATGTAGAAGACTCCGGTAAGTGTGTTCGTAACTCATATCCACTCTATTAAGAGATGATACATTGGGGTTATGTTTATGTATGTCACTTACCGGAGGAGCGAGACCCATTCCTTTTTTCCATTCTGAGGAGGAAGGTATGGAGGAATTGGATGCGTACGGATGTACGGAACGTTGAACGGAAGTTACACAAGATGAGATGAAGTAGTAGATGAGCCTTAGACTCACGGCATATTATCATACAGCCCATTTAAGCTCAGATTTATAAGTGAATGATATGAATTTTTTGTTGTAATGTGTGTGTGTGTGTGTGTGTGTGTTTGGGTCTCTCCAGGAGAATGAGAACACACGACGGTAGGTGAGGCATATTTGTACGTATATAAGTATATTTCTTCCTTATACTTCTGCTAGAAAGGAAGAGAAAGCATTGCAGGAGGGAGAAACCTGCAACACACATCTCTCACGCTGGTTCTAAATCGGAATGTTTCCAAGAATATTTCCTAGAGAAGATCATGATACATTTCCTCTCGTTAGTTTCTCTCCTAGCCGGTGGTACATTCCACATTATTACAACTTGTTCTTCTCTTCTATCCTCCTGTGCTCATTTACTTATTATTTTAGGAAAGACTTATAGAGAGAAAGTGTGGATAGGTCTCTCTCTATAAATATTAAGTTGGGTCGGTTGTCGGTTGACTGGCTATGAAAAAATGATTCTTCTCTCCGTGGAATTCTCAGTCATTTCGGCCAAAGGAAGAGGAGAGAGAGAGAGCGGGCAGAGAAGGTTGTAGTTTTTTTTCTGTCTTCCTCTCACTTATTTCATCTTCTTTTACTTTTACTTACGTAAATGCACGATGAAAAAGTGATTTAGAATGAGTAAGAGACTTTGGTACAAAGCACGTAGAGCCAAGTTGGATGATGATGCCCTGCTGTGAAGATACGAATTATTATTCGTTGGGCCGTAATGAGGGAAAGTGTTTGGAAGTCATGGTGCAATTGCCCCTGCTGCCGTCAAAGACTCCTGCGGGTTCTCTCATTAATGCACTCCTGGAATCCGACGAAAAAATTATTCTAGATTATGTCTAGGGGATTTTAATTCTTCTGAAGAGGGGATAACCAGAGCACTGCCTACACTCTCCCGTGAGTAGTAAAACGCTGTACGTGTACTACAAAAGTCTTTTCTTTTACTACCTCAGGTTAATGGGAGAAAGGTGCTTAGCTCGGATAATACCGGGGTCATGACTGCGTGAGATAATTACAGCTTAGTCTTCTAGGGGAAGAATTTGTCTTGTTTTTTAAGCGCCCACTCCTGCACAGTTATAGTAGTACTACAGTTTAGTAGTACTTGTAGCTCGCTCTCAACTTCCATAGAGCTGTACAAAAGGTATTCTGCTGCGAGTAATACGGAAGAGTGAAAGCTTAGTGAGAGATTATTGAGCTCAAAATGGAAGTGTAGTAGTAGTGGTGGTGGTGGTGGTGTGACTGTGTGTAGCAGTGAGGCTCACAGCAGGAAAGGATAAGGAGGAGTTGATTGTGATCCTCGCGAAGAAATTAATGAAAGGGTTGTTTGAATGATGATCCTGAAAGGTAGGGGAAAGGTAGTGAAGGAGAATTTACTTTAGTGCTTTCTCTCCATTAATACCGAGAGTGAGGAAGGGTAAGGTGGTGTGTGTGGTAGTTAGTGGGTCGCTTCTGGCTATGTTTGTATATTGTGTTGGCCATGCCAAGCCATCATGATGTAATGCTTCATTATCCGATCGATTCACTCATGATTTATTAATGGAAGGGTCTTCTAAACTTTTGTCACGGAAATCTGATAACAATACCTCGTCGCTCTCGGAAGGTTGGTTGGTTCCTGCTGCACCAACTACAACTACTTCTATATATTAGAATTAGTATTTAGTACGTGTGGAAGAGTGGAAGAGACAGGAGAGGGATATGTGAGATGACTCATCTTTCACAGTCGGTAGTCCCGGTAGTGTGTGTGTGATCATCGTGATAGTGATTGTGATTGTATTTATTTGTGTGTGAGAGAGTTGCTGCAGTCAGGAATGAGATGAAGATGGAAAGAGTGTGTGTGTGTGTAGTTGCATCAGTTGCATCCGTTAGCTTTTATATGTATTATTACATGGCACAACTATTTTATTCACGGGTAAAGCTTTTTTCGGTTAAATGAGTAGTTTAGTGAGTAATTTATCGATGATAGTCTGGAGTCCGAGATGGTCGGCAGAAGTGAAGTAGAGGGAAAGAGAGGCAGTTCCGGATCCGGTTGGATGGATCATTCGCATCGTCATCATCATTGGGATGGGACAGGCAGAGTCTTTTTTCTCTCTCTCATATTTTGTTAGAGAGGTGAGCTCCCTAAATGTTCAAAAGCAACACTGACTGTTGAGGTGATAGAAGTTTACTTAAGAGAGAGAGATAGTCGGAGGGAAAATAACACGTTGTTGTCAATCTCTGGCTATAAAGGTTCATCGTGGACGGTTGGAGTGAAATGAGAGATGAAGGAAGGGATGGATGTGTCCCTTTTACGTGATATTTTATGTGTCCTGCAATGCATCTTTAGGTTGAATGGAGGAGAGCATCAACACGGATGGATGGATGTGATAGGGTGATGCGTACAAACTTATAGAGAGATATGTAGGGTAGATGGAAAGTTGTAGAGGGTGAGAGTTCTGATTTTTCAGGTTGGATGATCTTTGCTCACTTTGCATCACATCAGAGACACAACAACAACAGCCTGGGATGATTTCTGAGAGAAAAGTGTGCTGATGCTGTGAGTGTAAAACAAAATATATAATAAGGTAGACGGTGTAGACGGTATGGAGGAGCAGCACACAAGTAGTAGACAGGAAAATGATGATGATGGTGGTGATGGTAGTTCAGGGATTACTCTGTGACGGTAGATCCAGACGAAATTAATGTTCAATTGATCTCTCCTGCATATTAATGTATTGGAGGATCCCTTCTCTGCATCCAGTTAGATTTATTAGATGTGTCTTGAATCAACATCACAACCCGTGTGTGCATCACCACACCACCGAGCTTTTTGCATCTCATGCCTTTTCTCGATGAATCTTCCCAAAACCTGTTCACCATCCTTCCTTCCTTTGTCCCTTCTCGTAGACGTTGTGCATCATCATCATCATTCCTCAACATTTCTCTACTGTCTTTTCTCCTACTTTTTACTGGAAGCGTCCTTGCGTACACTTACGTGTACGAGTATGTGTGTACGTAAACTCTATTTGAAAGTCGAATTTTGCAATCCGCATCAAAGTCAGATTTCTCCTGATATAAATTCCATACTTGAGCTTGAAAGTGTTTGACAGATTAAAAAATTCTTTTTCACCCTTTCCATTCATGAGTTGATGGTCCAGCAGCAGGAGCAACAGCAGCTGACTTAAGTTTGGTTCACGGCACATACTTTCATTACGAGAGAAAGAGAGGGGTGAATCAGATTAAAATACCTTAGAGCCAATATAACACCCGAGTGACCGTTTCTCTATTCTATACTCTTGTGGGTTGCTTTCTGTGTATTGTGTCTGTATGATAACTTTTACACACACATACTTGCCTTGTGTATATGTCGTGTCAGTTAGGGGCACCGAACTAAATTGGATTATAGGGTTAAAGCTGAGCTCTCTCCTCTATTGTAGGAAAAATGTATGATTTACATTTAATATTAAACTCCACGAGAGAGAGAAAGATCAGCAGGCTAAGGTATGCGAATTAAATTGATTATTTTTGAATAGGTTTTCCTTCACCATTGCAAAGTTACCCTAAAAGAAGTGAGGAACAAATAATCCTTCCAAAATAGAAATACTTTCAACAGGAATTCTTTACGAGAGTTGCCTTCGAAAATAAATTCTTAATTGAATACTTGCTCTGCTTGCATAATTTGATGTATTGTAATTGTATCCTGATGCTCATGGAGGAGAGAGAGAGAAAGACGCAATTGGAAAGGAGCTTTGTTTTGTGATATGCATGTAAACTTTCCACGATGTTATTGATGAGATTGGAATTCTTGGAGTGTTCAGTTGAAGTGGTTGTTGTCTGTAGCATAAAGTGTAACTACTTTGTAATAAAGTTTTACATAAGTAGCTAACAAGAAAGGGAGAGAAAAGGTATATTGCTTAGGTATGTAGTTACATTTAGTAGTGGGATTTGGACTCTTCTTTCGTCTAGGTAGTTTTTGAGATAAGGAAAATGTGTAAATGTAAAGTAGAGAAAGGAAGCAGAGTAGGAGAAAAGACACCGGTAGACCGGTAAGGTTACTCTCCATGACTTGCATAGCGTACACCTTTTGTCCAAGTTTGTATTCATAGGATCATCTAAATTCTAACAAGTTCTGGAATGATACATATCTATCTATTTTGGTGTGGAGAAAGTGTTGCTCTCTCCTCTGTCGGATGAGTTTTTCTGTCTGTGATCATTCTGTCGGAAGAAGACTGAGTGTTCTAGTCCTGATTAGATTATCCCGTCTGATCAATATGCAAAGTACAGGAGAGAGAAGGGAAGGAGAAGTGTAAGTAGGACGAGAATTTATTGGAGAAGGTCTCCTGTCTCCCAAAAGAGAATAAAATAAGCTCCAGCTAATGCTTCTTGGCATGCTTTAAGTACAATAGTGAGGAAGGTTCAATCCAGACGATATATTCAGAATTACTAGAATGGAGAGAGAGATGAGAGAATGAGTTAAAGGGGCTAGATGTATTTTTAGGTGCGATCTCTGTGCTCAACTCTTCACCCTTGGAGGTTGAAACAATACCTTTTGGATCTAACTGTGTAGTAGAGCAGAGAGAGTAATTATACCAAGTGTGGGCAGTATCAGGAGAATTGAAATTGGAAATAAAGATGAGATGACGATGATGATGGGGCAAGTGGAGTTACACAGGCAGGCAGAGAGGAGAGGAGAGAAGGGGTAGACAGAATAAATGAAATGGATGACGATGAAGGTAAAATAAATGTGTGTAGGGAAGGAAGTCTGTGAAGAAGGGGATATTCGAAATTGCACGAAGTAAGCAATCAAGTGTATATGGATGAGAGATGTGATGTATGGAAATAACGTTTGAAAAAGAGGTACTCTGCGCTTTACTCTCGCTCCATCCTTCGTATTAATCATGATGGGAAATCAAGTCACGGAAGTTAGTGGTGGTAGTGGATGGAAGAATAGAGAACTTAATCGTGTAGTAATAATATACAGAGGAAGAAGAGAGGGTTGATGATCATTCATGATGATGAAGATGGTAATGGCGATCACCAGGGTAGTTTTTAACTTGTTGGGTGGAAGAATTGAGTTGGGATTAGTGTGTGTGGAGAGTTCTTATCGAACGAGATGAGGTTTTTAGGTGAGCATCCTTCTGCTATTACTTCTTCTACATTGGGACGAGGGTTTCAGTGCCAAGCAATTAATCTTTAAATGTATTCAGGGGATGATGGTGGTAGGTTTTAGGTTGTGTGTAGGTGAATGAGGTTAGCCTTGCAGCTCTCTCTCCATTTTGTACACACAAAACGATAAGAAGATTTTGATGATGAAAAGCCACGAGGCTGTAATTTAGCACACGTACGACGAGATCCTGTGAAAGGTACGGATACGTGGTAAATTAATCCTTCACTGGGGTGTGTATGACACGCTGGAGCTTCTCAGATATCAATCTACTGGCTGCTGGACCGAATCCGAGAGGTTTGGAGACGAGACGGATCAATTGTATATCTCGAATGCATTCATTTCACTCCCTGAACGAACTTGTGTGTGTGTGCATGTGTGCAAGCGAAAAGCACAGTTCTGAGGTGTTTTCGAGAAAGATATTATTGACACCAAAGCAGGAATACACTACACAGTCGTGTAGGAAGTTGTGTCTTTCTTAGGTTGTAGAGGAAGTAAATCTGTATAAGCATTGACTCGTATTCTGAGCTCTCTGTGGTCACGATAAGCATATGGAGAACACGTTTCGAGGTTGTACATAAATCTAATATTTCATTGGACAGAGCAGATTTCCCTTTCTTGTCCTGGTGTATCGACCGATAAGTTTGAAATGACTTTGTGACAGTTGAGGATAGAGATCATAACAGGGAAGAGGAATGGGAAAGCAAAAAGGTTTCCAGTAGGCAGGATTCTAGTAGTCACCAGTTGTAGAGGTATCACATTTCTATATGGATGAATAAAGGATGATGTATGAAAGTATGAAAGGAGAGAGAGAGAGTAGCGTAGGACTTGCAAAAACCAGCTTCACTGAATACAGAGACACACGTACACAAGTGTAGGAGTTCGTGGTGGCTTGTACTAGTGGCATGTTATTTGTGATTGTGTGGAAATGTAAGGTAGGATGTGTAGGATTGTGTGTGAAGTAGTGATTGCTGTGAATATGATACTTGGATATGAAAGGTTAGGTCCAGTTAGTGATACTACTGCTAGTAGAAGAGCCATTACTTTAAGGCATGTTAAACTGCCAAGTGAACTACATCGATAGGTTAGGTAAGTCTGCACACGGGGAGAAGGGAACACGGGTTATTCTGCCTTTTATGTGATTTATGAGCAGAAATAAATGCAATGTATCAGCTGAGGGACTTTCAGACTGCTCTCTGTGTGTGTGTGTGTCCTCCTGTGCTTTCATTTTCCTGGCTTTCATGCGACACACGACCATTATTCCGCTTTTTCATACCTTCTCTCTCTCTCTCTCCACCAAAGAGATGTAATAATATCTCGGAGGAACATAACTTTTGGGTGAACTCCGCCGGTGAGTAAAAGGCTGAGCTCTGGTGCTACGAACGAGGTAACCTCGGAAAAGTGCCACTGCCACCGTTCAGGTTGGTCATAAGTTATGATATGTAGCTCTCTGGGAGTAAAAGAAGGAGGAGAGAGAGATAGATATGGATTGAAACTACTCTGCCTGGATAAAATACAGAGAGAGAGAGAGAGAGAGGCTCCTAAGTAGTATGTAGTAGAGATGGAAGTTTAGAGAATTGTGGATAGGGAATAGAGAATATTATTGCTGGAAGGGAACACACGGCGACACGGGATTGCCCCAGGTGGCTCAGTGTACAATGGACAGAGTCTAACTCCGAGAGGACACTTGACACTTTGCATGATGAATGGCTTTCCCTAAGAGATTTATAAGTCCCTTTCCGTTTCAGCTCGATTCGCTCCGAATTTTCGTGATATGTTCAGTTGAACTCCTTTCCCCTCTTCTTCTCCTGCGACTCTTCCCGTGTATTCTGATGTGTATAATTTAGCTAGATTGCCTAGGTGCTCGCTTTACCAACTACACAAAGCAAAGCGACCAACTTTCTCTGCCTCAGATTTAATCTCTCTTCCCTACTTTTCATTTACAAGACGAGAGAGAAGTTAGTTAGTTAGTACGGAGGAGGGATTCTCCTCATTTGCCCCACGTTCTACTTTAGTGTTCGAGGTTGTAGAGGTAAAGGTGGATCAAATCCTTTCTCTTCCCTAACTTCCTATCGTGATTATCATCATTTGGGAAATCCGTTTCAAAGTTTAAGTCGCAGTTCTCGAGTCTCTTAAGTAAGACAACGAGTGGAATGAACGAGGATAATTTTATGCTTCCTACAGAAGAAGAAGAAGAAGAGGTGGTAAATCCTACTTGGCTCTCTCACATTATTAAAGCACAGTATTATCACTGCTTCGTCTATATAGATTGTACATTTATACACCTTTTGGAGAAAGTACAAGAAGAACGAACCCTTCTGTCTCAGTGAAATAAATTCTCTTGCTTCTTACTACAAGTTCGTTTTAATCTGAGCAGTTAATCATTCTTCTTTTGACTGAATAATCAATATGAAATACTGAAGGAGGAAACGAGTATAATACAATTACTGAGTTGTGTGAGTGAACGAGACAAGATGAAGTTTGGTGGGAGTGTGTGTAGAAAAAGGATTAAATGAAGGGACTAGGGAGTCTGGTCGAGGATTGGTGGAGTGGTAGACATGTCAGGTGGAAAGAAAGAGTATATTACGGATGTGAGCAGGTAGAAAGAGTTCTGTGTGTGTGTAATAGATAGCTTGGCGCAGGTACAGGTGGGCCGGTGAGTCTTTTTGTGGGCAGGGCGTTGTGTTGTGTATCGATTAACCTGACTCAGGTGAGTCGAAGTGAGGAGTGAGTTCTTTTGTGTGGGCGGCCCTTAGGGTAGATGATGAAGTAGGAGAGATAGAGAGATTTTAGAGAGATACTGCGTACACGTAGTATGGAGTTCATTTTTCATACTATTTGTGGTGATAACAATAAAGCTAATCTTATCACGGGACATTCAGGGGGAATGTGGGATTAAGGAAGCTTAGTGAAAGTCAGGGAGTCTCCTGTATGAAACATTATTATGATGAAACATGCATGAAAAAGGTAGTGAGTGTATTACACTATGTGTGTGTGTATTTCGGGGAGAACACGCTTCGTCAGCCAAATGGGAAACACTTTTCTTCATTGCGGATATTGGTCATGAATTTGCTAAAAGGAGTGCTCAGTCCTGAGAGTGTATATACACATAAATACATGGAGACTGTGACTAGTTTTGTAGAAGTGGCCTGTGGATGCTAAGCATATCTAAGCCTGAGTTGTAGAAAAGTACAAAGGACGATAATAATGTAGAATCTGTGAATCGCGTAGAGTTGTGTTATTTTATGGGAGATAGTTCAAGGAGGGATGCAATATATCGTATTTATTGTAAGTTTATGTAGAGAGGATTGTCGTAGGAGCGGAAAGAACATGTCAAAAACGTGTTGTGATTGTGAACATAAAATATAAACACGTCGACGAGATCCTTGATCATTATTCGGATGCATGCGTCCGTATGCAAAATGTTTGTTGTGCAAGAAATGGAAGGAACGAAGGAGAGGAAGAAGGATGAAATCCAGTCAGTCTCTTCAACAGAGAAAGTATCACACAAGCCCCATACTCTCTCCTACCTACTTACACTTCTTACTACTTTCAACGTTTCAACGTTGGTCTTCTTTCAAGGAGGAAGGAAAAGGGTTCAGCACATTTAAATAGGTTGACAAAGTATATCTATCACATACGTGAAAGGTTGAGTCGCATAGGCTTCATATATACTTATATCATCTCCTAAGGAGAAAGGCCTTTTTACAATGCATTGTCACCTCGAGATTTTTGTGTGTCTTCCTATTATTACTCCCGTAGACTGGGGTTTTCTCCTTGAGGCAACTCATACAAGAGGAGTGCATTATTACAGAGAAGGCTAAGGAAGATAGGACTGGTTGGTCTTTCTTCTTGCACACGGCAATAAAATTGGGACCTCGTATCATAAGGATGGATCCGTACCACCATCATCATCATCAGTATTATTATTACCATCTCCAGTCTATATTGGCCATTGTATCAGTTCCTTGAGACAGCAGAGTGGTCGTTATTACTTGGACGGAAATATTCTAGTGGTGGTGGTGGTGGTGCTACGAGTAATGTGTAATATATAATGTACCATCGTCACTAGAGAGTCGAGTGGACTAATACTGTGTCTTTTCTTGTGTCTCTGTGTATATAGAGTGTTCTTTAGAGAGTTTGTGCTTAGAGAATATGTGACTCATTGTAGGTCGTCTGAGAAGAGAGCTTTCTCCAGTGTAGAGAAAGTATATGTATAGAGTGAGAGAATGGTGTGGGGCTTTGTAGGACAAAGATGATAGCAGTGGTGGTGGTGGTGGTTGATAGTTATGTTATGAATAAATGGGTAGAGAGCAATAATAATCATGAAAGAGAATGACTCTGACGATGATCGAGGTGCCAATTTGGATAAAAGGATTGACTGGAGCCATTCTCCGTTGTCCATGATGATAACGTACCTATAAAGGAGAGAGAGTAAAAGTTTAGAATTGGCCATGCAAAAGAAAGCAATCGTATAGTTGAGGGTAGTATCATCATTTTACCTTTCTCTTCCAACAGTTTGAATAGAAAGACCATTTTGTCTCATATTTATTTTTATCTCCCTTAAATAAAAGTGAGTAAGGTAACAGCTTGGGGAGAGAGCTATTCAGTGAGGAAATGAAAGTGTAGTGAGAGAGTAACATTACAGTTTCACTCTAAAGGATGACGAGGGATCGAGTGTGTGTGTATGTGTGTGTGTGTGTGTAGTCTTTGTTCATAGTACCTTAGCTCACTTTACATAGTAAGTAATGGATCTAATAACAATGTGTACGCGTATTTCTTTCGTTCTGTGTATTGGAATGACAAAGTTAGAAATCTGTTGAGGAGATACGGACCATTCAATACTAACTAAGGTTTTACTGCAGGTTGAAATGAGAGTTGTTTATAAAGAACAACGACCGAGAGCAGATGACATGATGCCAAAAGAAGTTGCTTTCTCCGTCGTAAATGAAATGATTCTTGTGTTACATTTGCAACTACTTTCTTTTGGGAGGTAGACGTGCGCCAAGATAAGGTGTTGTATTATAGAGGGTGGCTATCTATATGGAATGGCTGCAGTAGCAGCAATCAGTTTGAGTCAGCTTGGGTTTCGAATATTGGTTGAAGGAGAGACGCTGTGTGTTTGTTGCGAGTGCTGGTAGGGTTGTTACATACAGTGGATGTTAAGTAGAAGCTGTTCATAATATTAGAAAACTGCCTTAGAAGCACTAGAAGCAGCGATGGTGGTGGTAGATGGAGGATGGAAAAAGACAAGTTCTTCTTCTTGGAGACGAAACGATATCCGTCTGTCGTATGCAAATACTGTGTGATTACCCTGATACGCTAGCGTTGGCTAGGAAGAGAGTAACAAGGCATTATTATGTAAATTTGACTAGTTTACGCCACGTAAAAGATACTGCTTTGGCCATTTCCTTCTCATTTCAGGAAAGGGTATGGACCAAGAAGTAGTGGAGAAAAAAGCAGTTCCACATCTGTATAACAAAAGGTACAAGAAGGAGAGAGAGAGAGATGCACTCATTCGATGTTGGGTTGGGATACATGGGTGGTTGGTTAAAGAGTTAGTTGTAGTAGTAATCATATTATTATTCCTTTGTACCAGGGAGAATGTGTTTTTTACTCGACTTGTGTTCTTGCTCATGTTATGCTTTTTAACTTCCCTTTTGGATGCTTTTAATTCCCAAAGTTCATGTTCTACTTGGGTGCAAATGCAAATGGGGACAAAATAAAAACCGATCTCTCGCCCTGAGATGATTCCATCATTTCCGGACTTCTCGCCAACGATGGGAAGTAGCCAACCTTGTTACTGCACAAACTTTGTTTTAAACCAGAAAGCGTCTGACTCTGGATTAGAGGTACATAAATTTGGGTGCGTATAAATTATCCTCCCGGAGCCTCTGTACATCTTTCTTCGTGTGATACACACAAATACCAACCCACTTTTATTATCTTTCCCAGTCCTACACACATTTCAAGTACTCTGTCTCGTGAACAAACTGCACTCAGATGCATTTATGAGCTAATGTACACACTTATTCTTCCGCTGAGAACAATGAAGTCAGATAACTCATGAAACAAAGGCTTCTCAGAGGTTGTAATATGCACATGAATATTAATTACACGAAGACACGAAGAGAAATCTTTGTGCAAAGTACAGATTCCACTTACGCTTAAAACCTAGGACTTGTATAATAGAGAAGTTTCAAGGTCTGATGCTTCTCGTTGATCTAATAATGCATTATTTGACGTACCTCAAAACTTCAATAACGCATAATCATGTGGTGAACTAGTTCAGATTTTCGAAATGGTTTTTATTGACACGGAATGGATTGAAAGCTCAGGTTAAATTGAAAGTACCTCACGCACAGACGCTGTTACATTTCTTTGAAATATAAATAAACTTGCCGGAAACTTGAAGGAGGAGGATTGAAAGGAATGATTATTCAAAGTGTGTGAGAGAGAAATGTGGTGAGTAAACATTGTGGGCATTGGACAATTGAATGAGTCTGGAAGCTGCTGGGGACTGTCCGAGGAGACATTTTTATATAGATTGAGTGGACAAAGTCGGAGAAAGCTATCTCACCAGTGTGTGTGTACTCTTCGTTTGTGTGGATGGAGTTGTGTGAAGGCCCTCCTGAGTCTGACAAAAAGGTGAAGGGCTAGTATTATTTATCTAAGGGAAGATTGATGTCTCGGAAGAGTTGCTTTTCTCGTGCGTTCTCCTCTACTGACATTTTTTGATGGGGTATCAATGTGTGCATGTGTATATTGTGTGAGTGTGTATTTTCACTAAATTTCCTGCCAACTTCACTTTTGACAAATCATATTCATAGGAAATGGTGACGGGAACTTGGAAAAGTAGGAGAAAAAAGAATGCATCTGGTGTGGTGAATGTCTTGAGTATTTCTACATTCACTTACCGTCACCGTGTGTGTGTGTGTTTGTATTATTTGTATGGTTTGTGAGGGGAAAGGTTACACAGTAGTAATAATACGTGAAGATGAAATAGAGGATGTACAGGAAATAAGTCAGAAAGAGATAGACTAGTGGGTAGCAGGAAGAGAGAAAAAGAATAGGGCACACAAATACCCTTGTGAAGGGAAAGTAGGGGAAACGGTAGGAAAAATCATTTGTATAAAATGTACACATTCTTCCACAGACACATACACACGGGGTTAAGGTAAGGACTGTATGGCCTTAGGTTTTTGATGGGAAGCATTTGAATGCAGGACGACGTCTGAAGAGAGAGAGAGAGAGAGTCTCTGGAGTGTGGAGAAAGGAAGAAAAAGAATAGGAGGATACCCAATAGGGTCTTCAGGATATGGACAGGTTAGGTCATCCGGTGTGCTGTTGTGTTTGATCTGTGTGTGGCATTGTGAAAGGGTAACTGGGCATTTAGATGAGGTAGTCGTAATATTGAGTCTTTCTGAGTAAACCTACTTTCTCTCCAGAGTTCTGGGCACAAGAGATATTGCTCAAAGAATCCCAACAAGACTTTTTGTACTCAAGTAACTTTACGGGTGAGTTGCTTTTACCTTCTCCCGACATTGCAGAAGAAGAAGAAGAAGAAGCACAGGGTTGGCATACAACACGAGGTATTGCTTGGACCTCGGATGTGTTGAAAATTGTTGTTTGTGTCATGGTTTGTGACCTTTATACCATAAAGGCTTTTTAGCTTTTTCTTACTACAGTCTAGAATCTAAAAAGTTCACTAGAATAAATATTTTTTCTAAATGAAAGCTCCTGAATGCCTCAACTGAATAAATAGTAGACGGAGTTTCATGTGGATGGTAGTTGTGGTGTTATTGCTACTTCTACTCACAAATTCATCTTCATCTAGAAATGATCTGATCAGAAAATGATTCCTCATCCTCATGCAAACTAGCTTCATTAGAATCAAACGACATCTCAAATATAATGACACTGATGACGCAACGTGAGATACAGAGGATTGTATTCAAGGCAAAGGGTAAATGCGTGACTTTGACGAGGTATTTAATACAATACGACTTGAGTATCGTGTAGTAAGTCTTTGAGTGATAAATGGCCGAAGAGTGAACAACAAGAGAGAGAGAAAGGGTTCGAGTGCTGTAAGATGAAATGATCATCATAATTCCTCTACAACATTTCCGTTTGAAAGTTTGGTGCTAAGGTGGTGCATCAGTGGTTCTCACGTTCAGGAATAAGGAAAGGGAAAGTTTACAATCTGTTAGTTTCTTCCCTGTGTGTTGTCTTGTTCTTTGATTCAAGATGAAAAGATCAAAACAAAGCTGTGAAAATTGAAGAAAATCGTGACTGATCACAAAGGAAGTGTTAAACATAACTTGGAAATCGCAATCCACCCTGTTTGTCACATAGTTGGCTGTATTTCCTCCATCACTAAATCTCTTTTCTGAGATTTTGAAGATCATAAACATCATTCTTTCTTGGAGGGGTGGTGGTGGTGAGACTGTTGGCTGTTGGCTGTTGCTTTCTCCCATCTTTCATGATATGTTACCCAACCGTGTGTAAACCTTCTTTGGAGAGATACACACACAATCTATTTTCTATCTTTAGCAACGTACGTATACTATACACTACTTTCCTTGAAGACAACAACATATTATTATCTCTATTCTGCTACAAGAAAGGTTTAGCCCTACAAACCAACTGTTTGTCGCACATTTAGCCAAAGAAGAAGACTTCTAGGGTGCATCTGAGTAACATGGAGTCCTGCTGGAGGTAGAAATGTTCGTTTCATGTGTGTGACATGATGCATGTGACGGAGGACTTGACTGCTGCTGAGCCTCATAAATTCACAATCCCACTGACTCAATGAGTCAGGTTTATGGAACGGAATGATACAGATGATTATTATTATTTAGAAGGGGTTTCTGCTCCCTGTTCTCATTTAAGGCCATTTTCCCAGAGCGTTAATTCATGTGGAAATTCTTATTATGAGTGTTATGGTATCTACGAGTTCCCATATGAATCTTTTTGTGGTGGTCAGGAGGAAGAAGCAGAGGAGAGTCATTTAAGGGTAAAAATAGTTTATACTCCCGGGTGAGCTCGGTAGTAAAAGGTGACTGATGTGGATAATAGATTGGGTGCTTTGCCATTACTGACATCATCGCAGCTTAATACCCTTAATACACACACACACGGAGAGACATACAGGAGATCGCGAGGTGTGTGTGAAAGCTTTCTCCTAAAGGGTTTTTGTATCTCTAGCCACCACCGCATTACTTTGTGTGGGTGTGTCAGGACAGGAGAAGGTAGTTTATTAATGCTTTCCCTCACACGGTGTGTATGTGTCCAGAATGTACTTAGTAAGTGATGATGATGGAGGAAGAGTAAATTCATCATCCAAAGTCTAAAGATGACCGGCACACAGAGACTCCGGTTGGTTGACGCTACTTTTCTGGTAGTGTTGAGACTCAGCGGTCCGTTAATAATCGTGTAGTATTCGGTCCACAGTTTTCCTTTTCTTTACCGTGTGTCTCTTATTATAACTATGACAAGCCATAGGAGACGATTTTTCTTCGATTTCCTTATCATTTTCTGACAGGACAGTGCGCGAGTGATTGCTTTTTACTTACAGTCCAAGAACCGAAGAATCTTTCCAGATACAACCGGAGGTACATAGGGTAGTTTTTCGTGGGGAGACTGTTCGTTCAGCCGTGACTATGTTAGCACGTAGGTGTAGAGTGTAGATGGACGATACAAGTAGTGTACGGCATCCATGGTCAGTGTGTATTTATACGTAAGGCAGAGAGGGTCTTTTTATTGTTGCTTTAAGTGAACGTACAAAATAATAATATGCCAGTGATGGAGAAAGCTGGACAAGCCTTGATAGCATTTCGAGAAGAATACGGAACAAAGTACCTTCTCTATTCATACTCCGTTTGCTTTGGATTGACAATAACCCATCTATCTATTCTATTATGTGTGGGCAGCCACTTAAAGGACAATTTGAAACTGTCCTTCGCATTAAATCTCAGCAAGTAGGAGAAGAGACGAGACGACGAGAGCTACCACAACTACTTCTAAGGTCCTTTCTTCTGAAAGAGGAAACTCAGTGGAAGAAGATGACTCTCCCTTCACGGCTTTGCTTTTGAGGATTTATGATCTTCTCAAATACCCAACTCAACACAGAGCTTTTGCATGCATCGAGTGCATTGTGTGTTGACTGGAGACTACTTACTTGTGGATTGAATCCGTTTCTTCCACTCTTACCTATCACAAGTAGAGTATAGGTGAAGAAGAATGGTCTTTTCCCTATTTTCGAGTGTCATCTGTAAGATACCGACTTGGATTTCATGCGAAGAAAGGATTTCTTTTCATTACTTTCATTGGACATACATGAGAAGTACAGATGAGGATGGAAGGAGCATTAATTCACTGCGGTTCAGTTAGTGTCACTTGGTATTTATGAGGGCATAGCAATATATACGCTCCTCGTAAGAAAGGGTTTCATTCGAGTGATTGGATGAATTGAGTCTTACACATATAATACTTGAGGAAGTGAGGAGAAAGTTAAGATATACAAGACGCGTCTAGTCGTCTACTATTATATAATATATATATATTTGGACCTGTGCATTAAAATCCTCGGGTGATAAGGCCGTAGAGATTTCATACGAGAAAGAAATTGATTTGGAATTCGGATTCGCAGGAGGAATGTATTCTTCAATCTCAATGAATATTTCTACCTCGTGCTTCTTTTGTAAATTATACAATACCATTTGAGTCAATTAAATTGAAAGGATCTTCATTCCTTCCTCAATCTTTTAAAAGTGAGTGAAGCCAGCAGAGCTGAAAGGAGGAGCGGAAGCAGTTACACACACGTTGCAGTAGATTATTGTGGTTTTGAGAACTCATGAAAGGATGTAGATAACATGCTCAACCGCTGTCTGCTTTAAATGCATGGCTGTTCGGAGCGATGCATGTGGTTAAGTTTGTGGGTTGAAGATAATGTCTTCCTCAATTATGCACTTAAATGACAAGTTGAGTGAGGTACACTGATAAGCACAGAACACTTAATAAAAATTACTCGGAAAGGTTTATTAGTCTTTCGTTATCTTAGTAAACGTTCGAATGCCAATGGAGATAGACTGGTGAAGTATCTCAAGTGGAGTGTGAGAATTGACTAGGAAAGGAAATAACAAGAAACTCCATCAGGCAGTCTCCTCAAGCAGTCGAACAAAAGGAAAAAATTCAAATTGAAGTGAAAGGTAGTGTAAAAAGGACTAATGAAACGTAGAAGTGCTGACAACTCAACTCTGATTTGGATTTGTTAAGAATAAGAATGACGATAAAGAAAGTGGAAATGAGGTGGTGGTTGAGTTGACAAAAAGAAGATATCATTTAAGGAGAGAGAGTAGCAATATTGTATAAGTGCAGAGACGGAAGGAAGGAAGAAATAAGAGGAGGTGGTTTTATCCCAGATTTTTTGTATTCCCTCAGTGATTTGTAATTCTATGATAAAGCTACGTATCATGGATGAAAGGAGTGGGATAAAAGGTGTAGAAGGAGTGGAAGACTAGGTGGATGGAATAAAGTAAGTAGGTAGGTGGTGGTGGTGGTGGTATTCATGACTGTAATAATAGTAGAGACGAGAGTTAGAGAGTGTATAGTTTGAAAGCAATGAGGATGATGATGATGGCATGTTCATTGAACTGGATAAAAGGTGTATCATTGGGATAATAGAAAGAAACGGGGAAAGAAAACGAGAGAGGATTTTGAAAAAGAATTGAGACAGGATAAATGGGAGGATAGAATAGATTTGGTGAAGAAAGGGAAAAGTACGAACGGAAGGAAGGAGAAATCAGGTAGTGTATGTGTCTGTTGTAATAATAATGGGGAAAGTATATACGTCGTGTTACAAAGGAGAAGGCAGTAGTGGTGGTGGTTGGTGGTATCAGCACGGCACATCCATATCAATAGGACAATGGTACAAGTGGATTTGCAAGAGTTAAAAATGTTCCTCGTGGAAAGAGGAAAGTAAGTTACCACCGGTTTACCTTCAGTGTGTAAGGCTGAGTTAGGTGTTAACACAATATGTACCTCTCTACACACTTTAGTACTTCGTTCGTACAGTTCTTTTGAAGGGAAGACTTCTCGTCGCATTCTTTTTGGTTTCCTGAGAACAGGTTCTTCGGAAGAAAAGTACAAAGTGGTGTGTGGAAAGAGTTGAAGGAAAGATGAGAGATAGTCAGAAAGTAGTGGGAGAAAGTGTGAAAAAGATTTTACGGATGGGAAGAAGTTTTTGTGTGTGAGATTGGATGGAAGGAAAGAGGAGGTGAAACGAGTCATATCCGTAGTGGAAATGTGAGCTAATGTTCTTACAAGATAGTGTTGTGAGGGTTCTTCTTCTCTACTGTGCTGGCTCCAACAGAGAGTAAGTTAAGTACAAAGTAGTGAAAGAGAAGGAAAAGGACCAAATACCAAATCGTATTGGAGGAAATGGATTCCCCACCACTACAATCCAGATTTCCCTCAAAGACGGCTTTGCACATCAATAACTTCACTCAACTTAAATACATATCAATATCTGAGAGTTTTCTCTTCTCACCAGAGACGAGCCTTTTAGTATCAAGAAGAATGAGTTCAGTTTTGATGGAACGGAAGGAAGGAAGACGGAGAAAACACGAGTTGGTCACTTTCGTGCTTTGTAAGAAGCTTAAATGGATACAGAATTTACTCTGTTGCTGCGTTCTACGGGGGAAGTGAGGTTCGAGGAAGTCCTGTTTGTTTTCTTCACATATCTACACAAAGATCAATAGCAATTATTATCGAGTATTGTAATAATAGTGGACGAGTATTATTTGTATATCTCTTGGAATATCCTGAGGAAGTTTGATGGCCTCTCCTCCTTATCTGTGTTGAGGAACGGTACTTTTATTCTCCTTGTTCCACAAAAGGGGACCCACAGAAGATGAAATAGATCGGCTATGGATCATTAGATTGGCATGGGGGCAAGTGGAAGAGTGTGTGGAGTAAAGCAAGTCAAAAAGCACGAAGATGCCTTAAGTGGCTCTTGGAATGATAAAAAGGGTGGCTTAGTTGAGTGGCTTACGACGGGTTGAGGAGAGACACACGAACTACCAGCTACACGTATAATAATATGTGTGCGTTTTGGTAGTAAGTCACTTTTCTGTAGGAGGAAAAGCATCTTTCTTCTGGTTGAAATGCCTAAAATAAGGATAAAGATAACCATAGTTAGTATAAAAGGACCGACGGTGGTGAAAGTCAGTGAAACGATTCTTTTTATGTTTGCCTAAACTGTTGATTCGGATGACACAAGTTGCTTCAATCCTTTCTTTATTACCTCCGATTTCCCTCTTACGGAACTTTCAAGATCATTCATATCATAAATATTGAGAGCAGATTGCCACTTCTTTCCTTGTGGTTTCCCTTTCCTCTTGGGTGGTTGCGTGTAAGTAGTTCGTAGAGGTAAGTAAATCAGTGAGAGAAGAGGCTTTTCCACGGATGAAATGTTTACTGCCTTGTGGATCGTTTCAATTGGATTTGGATGGGATGGATTGAGCTTTTAATAGGACGTGGATTTGGCAGAGAGAGAAGGTAGCACAGAGAAGAGAGACTTCTGTAGAGAGAGAGAGAGAGAGTGAGCGAAAGACCACAATAGTAAGAGAAGACTAAAATTGCGGTGAAGGTTTGAAGGTTTGAAGGTAGTGTGGTGGTGGTTGAATATAGAGAGAGAGATAAAGTGTAGCGTAGTCTTATGAACTACGAAGGAAACTTTGTAAGCGAAGAATTTGAAATGGAGTTTCTCAAAGGTATGCAAAGTTAGGTGGAGAAAGTATTGTCTTTCTGAGGTTCTTCTTACCTAAAAGCATTTCCAGTTGGAAAGATAGTCGGCGAGGATAAGGGAGAGAGAGAGAGAAAGCGAGAGAAAAGTTTTGGGATAGAGATCGTGATTAAGTCGCCATGATAGAAGTTTAATGATTTGATTCACTTAGCCACAGATGTTTAATTAAGCGTTCTCTTTTGACAATCCACATCAACTTACTTATCTTTACGTGGAGGTTTCGCACTAATAGAGTTACACTGGGAAATAAAGTACTTTCTTCTCTAACTACTTTGTTCTCACAGTTGGGTGAGGAGAGGAGAAGGAGAATTAGAATTTTGAATTGCCAATTTGGATACGGGAGTGGGAGTTTGTAATAAAGGAGATGTGTGAAGAGCTGTGGAGAAGAAAGAAGGATAAAGAATGAAGAGTATTCTCGGAAAAAAATCCGAATGCGGGTAATTGTTTTGTCTTGTTTTGTAAGGGAAACCGTCTCGAGTGTTGACATGGGTTGTAAGATAATTAAAATAATTATGCGGGACCTAAAAAGATTTCTTGTCATTTTTAAGGCTTCCTGGAAGATCTCTCAAATAAGACGCGTTAAGAAATCAGGGTGAATCAAAAGTTTCTTGTAGTGGTTGATCCACGAAAACAAAATAAAAGTTTTGTGTGCCCCATCCCCACACAGGATTTACATAATAGTACCTTCTTACTCATGCAAATTACGTCTCAGACATTAATTACAGCTAATTGAATTGTTACTAATTACAAACTCGTTTCTTTCTTCTGTGCGAGAGAGAGAGAGAGAGGTTTCTTTTCTTCACGTCTTATGTCCTTGCCACCCCACGTTATTTAAAGACATCCTCCTGCTGAATCTCTTAACTACTTTCAAGCAATTAAAGAATACATAGAATATAGAATCTTTTCCTTGTTTTTCCCTTGTAGGTTACATGAGAGAGAATAGACCGAATTTAGTGTGGGGAACATCGTTATTGGTATTGAATGATCCAGTGAGTCTATGTAATAATTGTGGAAGCATTCTGTGGTGGTGAGAGTGCTGAAGTTGATCCATTTGATTAGTAAAAGTTGAGGATTGGATATTATTGGAAGTGGGAGAGAAGTAAAAAGAGAGCCAAGTAGAGTAATAAGCTAAAGGACAGTAAAGGACACAGGGAGACAGGCAGAGAGTTTCCTTCGTCCCCTCACACAATCCATCCTCTCTCCTCCTGATTACCTATTCTAGAACCGTAGAGCTCAGGCTTTTGTGGCACTTCCAACAAATGTCTCATTTCAATCTGTCACCAGAAGACTAATTAGTTCTTACGTGCATGGCTGGCATTGGAGAGATGAGGGAGGAGGAGAGAGAGAGAGGAACGCTGAACAGGATGTATGCTTTGCAAGGCCGAATTAGTTAGCACCTCCGACCCAAGAGGATTTCTCTGGTTTAATCAGAATCTCAAAAAGTAGAACGCGTTTGGTTGGTTGTGTGTGGTGGTGGTCAGTTGAATTATGACTGAGGATGGGTGATATTTCACATATGTGTGTTTTGGTTCGTTGTTTAGTGAGGATTCCGTCGAGAGGAATTCACATCTCTTGGTCATCCTGTGTTCGTAAATCCTGTCCGAATTCTGAATGTGTGTGTGTGTGTGTGTGGTATTTGCATAGGTGGGAAGGAAGGCAGCAGCAAGGAGAGCAGATGATTCAGGTCTTTCTAGGTTGAATGTTATTTCATTAGGCAGAGTTATTCGAGGTTTGGGTGAAATTATGGCCAAGTTAGGAATATATGGAATCCATTAATTAGGAAAAGTTATGGGAAGTGGATAGGGAGTGAAACTAGTGAAAGTCGTATTTTCTCTGCCCTTGGGTCATTTCATAATGAAGCTTGAAATTGGAAGATGACCAGGCACACAGTTTCGTGTATATTGCGATGGTCCAGTTTACTTACTTTTTGGATGGAAAGAGTCTTCCTTCCCTTTCTCTCTCCTGTGTACTTTGTTTAACAAGAGAGGAGAGAGAGAGAGAGAGTTACTTTTAGGAAGGAAAGGGTGACTCCATGATTTCGGTATTTTAATATAGAAAATTCTTCTGGTTTCGTTCTCCTCTCGTCCATCCATTCTGACCAGAAGTTCCGAGGTAGAAGCTCAGAGTTTCCTGCCCCAGTCCGGTGTGTACATATTACTGTCGAAGGTACGAAGGGTAAAAGACGGGAGAGAAAGCGATGGGGAGATAATAATAATACGCTACCGGAATACCCAAACACCAATAATACACTTGTGCTTCCATGCTTCCATACGAACATTCGAAAAGCTAACCAACAACTACAGAAATACCTCAGAGCTTAATAAACTACCCGGATGGACTACTTAGGTAACTCAACGGAAGTTATGTAGTTATGTGTGGATCCTCAATAATACTACACACACGATGGTCATTCAATACACTAACGACCGTGTGTATGTGGTTTCGGGAAACTTTTATTTGATATTATTGGTTTATATACTTTATATGAACAGGCAACCTTTCCTCACATAGTAAACGAAAGGAAAGTTGTTTCTTCTTGTGTCTTGTTGGTTCAAACTGGGAACACGAACAAGTTATGTAATAATATATAGAGGAATTTTATGGAATCTTCTTCTTGTGTTGTATTAGGTTGTTAATATTAAAGGAGTGGGATGTAATAATAATGTAATCTTGTTATTTTATTTATTACCCTGGTAGGTTGTCTGCATAACTATTTGCATACCTTTCTTGTATTACTCTCCAGTGCTGCGACTTGTGAATAAAGTTTGGAGATTGGTGTGCCATGAAGAATATATGAGGTAGGAAAAGGAGAACGAAACGAAGCCTTCTTTTACCTCGGAGGGATTTGAGAGAAAGTTTCCACGAAGTTATGTTTAGTTTCGTATTCCTGGATGTCGAACGATAGACGATGAAGAAGACTTTTGTGTATAGGATTTGAATATACAAAATAGATATAGAGAACTTGGTGGAATTTAAGAATACGTAAAATGTTTCTTGTCATCATAATCTAGTAATTCATGTTAAACAGATGTTAAGATGCGTAAATGTACCGTAATGTACGTGGAAAGTCTTGGTAGCTTCAAGTAAAAGTAAATGTGAGTTTATTCATGTGGTTGAATATATAGAAATGTTTGTGAGAGGGCTTTTTCAATGAACATGTTTCTTCCCAAGGTAGTTTGCAAGTAGAAGTAGAAGACTACCTGCCTCGGAAACTAATGGGAGTAGTAGTATATTTGCCATTAAAAGTTTGCTCAAGACTTCTGTCGACTTTATGAGATAACAAGAAATGATAATTTCCTAGAGTTTCTTCTGTACTGGGAGATGTGTAAAGTGTAAGTAGAGTTAGTTTTGGTGTGGAGTGCATTAATAAATAGCGCGTGAGTTCTCTACTTTTCTCATTCAACGGTATGCCCAAAACTTTACACTTGATTCGTTTCCTGTTGAGGTGGAAAATGAAAGTTACTCGTAGTAAAGAGGCGACTTTATTGAATCAGGTACTTCTTGTACATAACAAGAGTCATTTAAAAGATAATTATAGGTGGTGGTGGTGGCAGCCGTGGTTCTTCTACTTATGGTGATTACACTTGAGGAATAAACTTCGTTACTACTTCGTAAGTTTACACGACGGTATCGTGCTGAGTTCGAAGATTTCCGTGCATATTTCGATGCAACTTCTCACAAAGTTATACAGGTTGTCTTTCGTCAGAACTCAGACCTGCAACAACCTCTTCTTTTTCTTCTTCTTGTATCTCAAGATATTTATGCATGAAACAGGAAGATTGAAGAAAAATTTATAGGAACGAAAGTGCTTGAGTATTGATTTTGTTATTAGTACGAGCTTCTTCAGTCAAGAAGAAGGAGATGAGAGAGTCTGGAGGAGGTCTGGAAGAGGCCTTGGAAAAGTGACGGTGGTAGTCGTCGTTGGTGGTGGTGGTGGATAAGATATTTTGTTGTTGTTATGAAAATGAAGAAAAGGCTAAGAGATTGAAGCCTACAGTGCCTTGCCTTTTGAACTTTTGAGACTTATGGGATGTTGATATGGGCTGTTGATTTCAAATTTCGAATACATCTTCCATCCCTATCTCTTTACTCTGTTTCCTCCACTTGTCTATCTCATGAACAAGGTTATTTGCTCCATTTCTCTGAAAAGAGAGAGAGAGAGATGTTAGCTGATTTTACATATTACTTTGCACAGCCTACCAGCTACCACAGGGTAATCTGTAACGAGTAGTAGACATGTATGAAAAAGGGAAATATTGGAAAAACTACTCTCACACACATACACACATCTATTGGAAAGAGATTTACAAATAATATTACCAAGTCACAAGGTAGTTAGTGGGCTCTTTTTACTCAGTCAGACAATTTCAATAAAGAAAAGCCTTCTCCCTATCATTCAAGCATGCATATAATATTCGTAAATCTTCGAAAATCCACTCACTAATACTTTCAGAAGATCATCATATCCTACGGGGATATTATTATTATGGGAGGCAATTATTCTTGTGTATTGCTGAAATGTGCTCGTATATGTTATGTAAGTACACCCTGCTTGGCACTTGCTGTACCTCCTGCATAAGCGTATGTAATATATTGTGCATAGGCGTTGTTGGGGTGAATTTAGATGAGAAATGTAGGGTAAATATGGGTGGAATTTCTCCATGATGATGAGTTTGACGGTAGATAGGAGAGAGACTGTCTACATGGGGTTGAATCTGTTTTTTAGTCGAAGGGACTGTGAGACAGGAGGACAGGAGGATGGAGATGAGTAAAAATGTAGATAAGGGTGGAAGAGTAGTAGCAGTGTTGTTGGTGGTGTAGTTGCTGATTGGAAGGGCAAAAAGAGCTTTTTCCTGGCAATCGAATCTCTCCTCTGTGTTCCTGTGTATGAGGAGATCTCGTTGTGTAGAAGTAGAGGAGAAGCCTTACGTAATGATGGGAGAGAGAGATGCTCTGTACACTGTACAATAAGGTAGAGAGAGAGAGAGAGAGAGGTGGAAGGATGAGAAAGTACGTACATGCATGTTGTTGCATTGGGCTCCTACTTTACTACTTCACTACTACTTGCTACTTTGTACTGACTCCGTTCAAAATGTGTTTCCACACTTGTGTTGTGTATAAAACCAACCCTGGCTTTCCTCTGTCTCTCTTTCCTGCCTTTTGCCCATTGCTGCTCTCTTGCGCAAGCAACTTATTCTCCCTTCCTTCGTCTTCATCCACAATGTACAATACACGCTGAGAGCAGTGCATACGTATATTCTTCCCAAAGAAACTTTGCTTTTTCCCATTTGCTTTTGAACTGAGTTTAGTTAGGTTTCAAGAGCCAACCCTAAAAGAAGAGACACAGACTTTGTACCAGTTCACATGTTCAGTCTGCACAGTTCTTATCTTGCTCTTGAACAGAGTGACGGAAGTTTCTTTCCTTCGTCTCATCTTGTACTGTGAGGTTTTTAACATTGCTCATTTCTGTCTCAACTTTAATTCATCTTGTGACTCCAACATGGTTCTTACTTGACAATTTCTCCTACACACACTATTTAATAATCTCTATATAATCTCATCGAACAACCAGAGAAGTAAAAAGACACCAGTTCCATTCAATTCTACGTAGAAACGGTGAGGATTGAACGACGGAATTGAAACTATTGAAACACCTGTGGAAGGTGTGGGGAAAGTTGTGAAAAATGTGTGAGGGCTGAAGGTGCTTTGTGCAGGGTCTGCGAGTTGAAGTGGAGGTAGCTGAAAGTTTAGCTGTGGTGGTGAAGGTGGTGGTGGTGGTTCTACGGTTGGTAGGATTGGACTTACGAAAGCGAGAGAAAGTGGATCACCTTCCCAAGAGTAGTAACTTTCAAGGTGTGTGCTTGTCCTAGTGACGCACATGGAAGAATATTCTTAAAAAACAAACTTACTACGATTTCTACCACAACTACTTAATTGTGTGTGAACTGTAGTCACATCGACTCTCATTAAATCACGTGGAACATTGTTAACCTCAAAGTAGTACTTATGTTCACCGGATTGGGTCTCAGGGATGATGAGATGGTTGTAAGGAACATGTTGAGTTTGGATTGTTACAGTGCAAGCAATGCTTTTTCTATGAGACTTTGGCGACTAGCCCATGTATGGACGGCTTATCGAAGTAAGTTTATTCAGCATGAATTCCGTGAATTAATTATTAGAAGTCATATTTATTATTAGCTCATTTAACATCTGCTCGGATGTTCAGTGTAAAGTAGAAGTAAATCTGTGAAGAATAACACGGACAGGAAGTCCGTACTGTCATACGTATAAAAAGATCGTTGCGTTGTTACTTACACGGCTTGTCCACTAAAAGATAAACGGGACTCTTTCGTTGCCCTCTTGAATTCTGAGAAACGCTAATTTTACTTCGGCGAAGATAAATGCAGTATCTAGTTTCACAGGAACTGACCAAAAGTATATATGCTTGTGAGATATCAATTAATACTTCTGGACAGTGAGGAAGAACTCATTGATCCTTCCTTTGAACATGTGTGCGTGTGGGTCATTAGTGGTTGATGAATTGAATCAAATGGATATAAAAAGGAATGAGAAAAGCAATTTAGAGAAATGGTCTTGATATATCAATACTTTATGTATAGGAACATTGCCATCACCTCCTTCCTTCTCTCATCCTCCCTGCTTGTTCATCTCTCGCAATGCTTTTATCCCCAATAAGAAGGCACTTACTTGTACTCGTTTAAAGGGACTGATTGATTACACAGGATTTCCTCTTATTGTTTACTTCCAGATTCGGTGGTCAATAACGGAGTGGATCTTGGAGTTATCAAAGATGAACCAATCGGCAGTCCTTCCGTACCCTCGTCACCCTTATCCGACTCACTGAGCCTTTTGGCAAACAACTCTGGTAGCAGTAGCAAAGGACCTTATTCCTGTGACCAGTGCGGTCTTACTTTCACCCGAAGAGACGAACTTGAGAAACACGAGACTTCACATCCCACGCCTAATCAGGTAAACTTCATTAGCCTTGTCTCATCATATTTTCATATCGATATTTCTAGCATCAAATGGATTCAGTACAAAAATTGATCGTGGCAAAAGAGACCAAAGTATCTTCAATACTACGGATTTACATTATTTTAAAGTTTAAGCTGTACTCTCAAAAACTGTCATACATGTGTACTGACATTGACTCACCTAGGAGTACTAATATTATTACTTCTGCCAAGAAACCTAATCAGATACTTTCGTTTATAAACCATGTTTGTATATTCACTAAAGATATTATAAGTATACAAATGTAATACAACCGATTTCCTTTAAAATTGCAGTCGTGCAAAATCTGCTTCAAACAGTTTGCCAACGTCTACCGTTTACAAAGACACATGATAAGCCACGACGAAAGCGTTGGGCTACGGAAGTTTAAATGCCCTGACTGTGAAAAGGCCTTCAAATTCAAGCACCATCTAAAGGTTCATATAATTCAGCGTTATTATATTCAACCTTCTCATCTGCATTTCAGCCTGTCTTCTTACTTTACACAGCCGCTTGCATTTTTAATGATAATGATTTTTACTGCACTTTTGTTTGAACACATCAACGCATGCACACTGAAAATTAAATTGACACAAAAGCGAGACTACAAAATTACAATTTAGGATTATAATAATAGAATATATTAGAAGCAGGATAATGCATAGATAGACGCACAGACACACAGTAAAACGAAAACATGGGCAGGAGGGGTTTCATTAATGACCCATTTGTATCTGAGGTCTCCGGATTCATTCGCTTCACCTATGCAAATTTAATGGAGTGTTGGATTACCTCGGGAAAGAGTTTTTCCCTTGCCTGAATTTTTTAACAGTTATTGATAATTACCCCATTTATTAGGGATGATAATATTATGGGCATCGTGTACTTTTTATCTTTCTTTTTATATCCTCGTTACAAATACAATGTGCTTGGAGATTGCAATAAACCCAGGAGAGTTAGGGTAAAGTAAGCAAACAAAGTAATGTGCCATGGCTTTGTTGAGTGTTGTTAATAGGGTCTTTTAGGTTAACTTCCATCCAGTAGCATGTTACATTCAGCTACAAGTAAGTCTTACACAGGATGAGACGACTACAAGATTCGGTTTAGTTAATTAGAAAAACAATATCTGATTTGGCCTGAGGATTATCTCAAGAGATGATGGCAACTACGTATAGAACGAGAGGAGGAAGGTTGCGAAGCTCAGATGAGATTTGTTCTCAAAGGAAAGAAGAAAGTTGCCACTGATGCTAGTGTGGGACTCTTCATCGTATCGTTAGGCTAAATTTTATAGAAGCAATCAAGCCTTATTGTGTCGTTTTGTGTGTGATGTACCTGCCAAATTGCATGATTCAGCGAGGAGATTAAAGATCCTAATGGATGGTACAGGAAAGATGTTAGTATTGTAGGAAACATAAAAGGAAGAGAATTAGAAAGTCTATCGTCTATCAGTAAGGGTTGGATCCAATCTCACGATACCCCAGAATCGTACCTGGATTAAAGGTGAAATTAAAATCTGGTTGGTTGGTTATGAATTCACTTATCACTTGTCACACCTGGCTACTGGCTACAGTTAATTGTTATCCTCATAGAAAATGATTATGCTTACAGCTGCAGTTGCATATTTTGGAAATTTATATTTTAGATTAAATTGCATACCTAAAGATTGCCTTTTTGAGTTTTGCACCTGAGTGAAAAATCGCTTCATTTTATTACACTACTGACTGAGTTAAGCATGAGTTGGTTATTGATTGGGTGATTGGGTTTTCTTCAACTGCGCAAATGGTGTGAAATGTCTCACTATTTTACTTTTTAAGCACTGTTTGTTTTGTCTTGTGCCGTTGCTGCGAGAATATTACAATTTCGTTTTCTTACACTTGCATGTCACACTTTGAGTGAATTTTGCTTGAGATCTGGTAAGCTCAGTGATTGATAACATTGGATTTTTGATTTTGCAGGAACATGTCCGAATTCATTCGGGTGAGAAGCCTTTCGAGTGTGGAAACTGTGGGAAAAGATTCTCTCACTCGGGATCTTATTCTTCTCATATGACTTCCAAGAAATGCCTCATTATGAATTTAAAGGTGAGTTTGCAAGTTCATAATTAAATTTTTGATTGTATTGTATGTATAAGGATTTAAAGATCCTAGTTCGCAGGTCTAAAATCAAAGTACTGCATAATCTGATGTTTCAGTTTCTTCAAAATTATCAATAAAATTCCTTCATTGTTACGTAGAAGGTTGCTTAATAGCTCCTCTAAAATTAAGCTGAACGTAGTATATAGACTAGCTGAGTAGATAGGGATGAGAGACCTACAAAGTACGGGATGTTGTGAATGGGAGAGATAAATTGTTGTAATTGTGTGCCCATTACAGTTGGGTCGAAGTCGTAATGTGGAGAACAAAGGGTCTTCGCCAGGGTCTTCGTCGACGCCTCATAACAACAACAACGGGCACAAGGGATCGTCAAAGACGCAACATTTCCACTCAGGAGGAGCACCTCATCTGGCCAACTTTCTCTCAGCTTCCTCGTCTCCTTCGGACTCCTCAACATTCCCCGGACATCCTCACCCACTCCTCGCCACCAACTTGGCCAAAACTCCCAAGGACAATAATAACCTAATGATTAGCCATAAAATTAACGATTTGCCACAAAACTATCCATCCACCTCACCGCCGTTCCTTACTCCAGGTAATTAAGGAGAGATGTTCATGACCATAATCATATTTCTATCTCCTCCACACACAGTCCACTTGTCTCTACGACCTTTTTCCTTCCTTCCCTTCTTAGACTATAGGACTTTCACTTATATTCACAATGTGTGTGTCTGTAATATTGTCTTAAAGTAATAAGAAGACACACACACACACACACCCATCGTCTCATCCATTTGGCACCCTTCTTTCTACTTTCTCTGTGTGTGTCTGTCTCACTTTCTCTACGTACTCACACAACTCACAACTATTCTGTATCTTCCATATTAACTTGATATAGACACCCAATGTTCCTCCATATACCTATATACCTACTTTTTGAAATATTTTACAGCTTCGGTTGCTGCAGGATTCCCATTTTTCCTCGGACCAGGAGCAGCAGCAGCAGCAGCAGGCTTACCTCATAGCCAGTATGCATTGACCACTCTGTTTAATTCACTTCCACCCGAATCGCCTCTGCGGCAACTGGCCAATTTGGAGACGGACAGTGTCATTAAAGGGACAACTCCTCTAATAAAAGAGAATGGTTCTTCTTCTTCTTCGTCGTACAACCACCATCATTCAAAGCACCACCACCAACAGGCCCAGCTTCCCAGCACATCTTCCAGATCTCCTTCCCCCGACCTTCTTCACGGCAATAGGCACATTGGCGGTGGTGGTGGTGGGTGGGTGCTCGACAAGAAATTAAAGTCTGAGCCTCGTGATGACTCCTCTCGTTATGATGACCATGAAGAAGAGTACATGGATGAAGATGAGGAACGCTTCAGAAGTCGTCCTTCCAACGGAGATGTTGTTGCTCAAAGTTTACTCAAGAGAAAGAGGAAGCCGAGTGGAGAGGAGCGCTCAGGTGAGGCTTCTCCTGGCAGAAGGGAAGTCTCAAGGGATGAAGACGAAGATTCGGATCACGACGGAAAAGAAGATCTGCCTCACGGAGTGATCGACAGTAATGTGAGGAAGTTGCTTAACTCCGTGGTGAGTGCGAATGTGAGGAGACAACTGCTCAGGGCTTGTCAAGAGTACGAGAATGGGGTAAAGGTAGACAATAACTTTCGAGATGAAGATGAAGACAAGGAGGATGCGGAGGAAGACATGGACACTGAGGAAATAGACGAAGGCGAAAGTCGACGTCGGGGGGAATCTGAGTCATCTTCCTTTACTAATAATAATAGCAAACTAGATGAGGAGCTGGATGAGGAGAGGAATAACAACAATAATAATAACAATACGGTTCACAGTTTGTTGGGAAATGAAGAAGATAACAAGTCGAAGATTCTGAAATTAGTAAAGAACTGTGTGACGTCGAAAAAGAAGACAAGTGGGATTGATGGACTTGCTGCAAGACTCCAGATGGAGTTGTACCAACAGCAGCAACAGCAACAGCAACCTCATCATCAACAACAGGCTGAAGAACTGAGTAAAAAGTTCCGTATGAATCGATTGGGATCTTCAGAAATGGAGTCTTCAGAGGCTTCAGCTCACCACAGGATGAATGAAGATGAACTTCCTTCCAGTCAGAGTGAGAACGAGTCTGGAGAACAAAGTAAGGATTAATTGATTAATTAATTGAGTGTTAATTAGAAGTAGCTAAGTATTGGAGGGCCAAGACGTAACTTCTTTTTGTTGTATTTAGATGACGGGAGTAGGGAGAATGTTGAAGAGGGTCGGAGAGCTCGAGTTCGGTCGCTGTTCAGTGAGTCTCAACTTGCTATTTTAAGACATCACTATGCTATCGATCCCCGTCCTAGGCGAGAGCTTCTTCAAGCGTTGGCTCAACAATTAGTCCTGCCACTCAGAGTTGTTCAGGTAATTTAATTTACTTTCTCCTGCTTCTCATCGCTTCAGGGGGAAAAATTGTGACTCGTTTAAAATGACACTCTTTCGTGTTGAAGGAGCAACACATCTTTCCATAAAGTGAATTATTCATGAAGGAGAGTAATTAATTAAAGGTGTTTACTGTCTACAGGTGTGGTTTCAGAATAGCAGAGCTCGAGACAGAAGAGAAGGCAGGCCTCCTCAATCGTTTGGAAGTAAGGGAAGCAGCAGTGGAGGAGGAGGAGGCGGGTTGTCTCCAAGCATCCCTGCTTCGTTGTACAATGGATTCCACGTCTCCAGACTGGGCTTGGCAGGAATACCTGGATGGAACTCCGGAAAGAGAGAAGTCTCCTCTTCTTCCCAGAGAAGCGAAGCTGATCACAGTGAAAGTGAAACAGGTGGTGGCGGAAGTAGGAGTGGGAATTCTGCGGCCATAGAAGTCTCCCACGCTGGAACAAGCGGAGGAGAACAGCCTTTGGATCTCTCCACTAAAAAATCTACCCCATCCAACTCACCTGGCCCTTCTACCATCACCTCTGAAGTTACTTCTGACTCTGAAGATGCTATGGGTCTTGGAAGTAACAACCAACCGTTGAATTTGGTAAGTTTTGTTCGAACTTCTGAAGTCGTATAATCATATCTGTGTAGGCTGGAGAAATTTTAGTAACGTGTATTTTGTAGAAGGCGTCTCCGAGCTCAAGTCCAAAGACGTTGTTGATGAACAACAACACTTCTCTGACACCTTCGAGTCTTCGCTTCATGAGCGACGACAGTTTAACAACCCCTGTGAATGGGAATAGATCCCCGAAGACTTTGAATAATTCAAGACTCGCGAAAATCCTGTCGCAACCACCTGCACCTGCCTCTCCAGGCACCCATTCTCTCTTCCACCAAGCGTACTTAGGGAATGGGTCACACGGGTCGCATTCTCATCACAACGGGAGTTCGAATGCTGGGGGAGGATCAAGTCGAACCACTCCTTCCCCTTCAGTCTCATTCAGCCCCATTGTGAATGCCAATTTGCTCTCTGGACTGATTCCTGTGGGAGTCCCTCCGTCCAACAACACGAGCAGAAGTCCTTCCGTAGTTGACTTCAATCTCAACGGCTTTCACCACTCGTCTCCTATCAATCTGATTTCTTCGGAGAATAATAACGATCTCCACCACCACTCAGTTTTCTTGGGAGGGATTGGCAGTGGCAATGGGACTGGGACTTCTTCTTCCAGACCCTCCAAGAAACGGAAAGGATCATCCTTAAGTAAGACAAATGGAAGTAGCAGTAACAATAATGGAGCTACTTCCGCCTCCTCCACGCAAGGAGATGAGCATGGACAGTATGCATGTGATCAGTGTGAGAAATCGTTTAATAAGCAGAGTTCTCTTGCTCGCCATAAATACGAACATTCAGGTTAGTTTACGTACACACGCATCTTTGGGTTTACGATTTGTCAGTGTCTTTTACGTCTTCAGGATTTAATCTAAGGTCAATTTCTGTTTTTAGGTCAAAGGCCATACAAGTGCGATACGTGTGAAAAGGCGTTCAAACACAAGCACCACTTGACGGAGCATCTGCGACTTCATACGGGAGCTAAGCCCTTCGGATGCAATAAATGTGGGAAGCGATTCTCTCACTCGGGTTCCTACAGTCAACACATGAATCATCGCTATGCCTATTGTAAACCACAAAGTAGTCGTTAAATGGTAGATTACTTCGCTAGTCCCTCGGATGGACGAAAGAAGACTCGACATTTTTACCAGCAATGTTAACTTTTAGAACTTCCTTAGTGAGAGAGTATCTAATAGTATAGAGAGGTGTTTCTGCATGAAAAAGACTAGCAATTGTATATACAAACAGCCTTGCTTTAAATACTTGTCGGTTCTCGTCGCACTCAGTGAATCTTTAGTAGGTCAGTCAAATGAATTTATAATTGGATTCTAATTATTCAATACAAAGGAGTTTCGAAGGCCTACAAAGTATCCATCCATAATTCGTTTAAATTCAGATGAAAACTATTCCTGAAGTGGTTTTCAAATGAGTAGATAATAATATAAAAATTGGCTTGTAGCACGCAATGTTCGAGAATTTCTATAGTTTGTGAGGCAGTCAGTTGAATGGAGTGTATAATGTTATGTAGATTTATAAGTATATATACCACTACTGTAGCTAAGTAGTGATAGGCTAGGACTTACCATTTAGGAAACTTGCTTATTTGCAGAACATGAGAAATTAATTCTCATTGTTCAGTCAGGTTCAGACACAACGAATTTATGTATAGGAAAGAATCTATTATAGAAGCTAAACTAGCTGCATAATATTCTAAATTACATTAAATAGGTTTACAGAACTTAATAGTGCTTTGTTGTAAATCTGAACAACGAATTTTTCTGCAATTATTACTTTTGGAGATCTGTGCATGTAAAGGATACAAACTGAAATCTCTTCTTGTTCATTCTGTCGATCTGTACCTATATTAGTGAAACGAAAACTTTGTATTTCTTGTTAAATGTATAGGTGACTGTCATTTGGACTATTGTAAATATAAATGTGGGTATATCTATATATATGGATAGATAGACTTCTTGACTGTAGGTAGACTCATACAGGAAGCTGCATCTCATCTGAAATGAGACAAACTTTTCTTTCTTCGAATTTGAGTTTTCTTTTAATGAAAGGTACCTGTATAATACTCATCTTCCTCCGGAAGAAGTAGAACGAAGCAAGACATTAAATTGTATGTGTGTAAAGTAGTAGTTTGTAAAAAAAACTAGTAAGTGAAGCATGTATAGAGAGATTTCCTGTATGGCTACCTTCGGTTTTACTACATAAGTTATTCTATTCCATAACACTCACTAAACGGAAAAGAGAAACTGATTTATTGAGAATTAGCGATGCATAATTTAACTCCAAGTAAATCTTTTGTGTGCCAAGTGGAGGAACATTTGAGCTCAAGTTAAACATTCAAAGCAAGATTGACAAGGACCTGTTGGTCTTATTTTAAGTCATAATAATGCAATCTATGTTACCATTTTATTACCGATATTAATATTGCTAGCTTCTGCGGTTTGTTGTTTTTGTTCCTATTTTATACATATTTTGCAATTTTAGTTAATTTGCTAGTCTGTCATTAATTTGATTTTTACTCGAGGCAATCACAGCATGTAAACTGACTTTCGTCAAACATGTCGAGGTTTCTTAGTCGTCTGTATATAATGCTTAGTTAAAGTTAGCATATTTTAATGTTTACAGAGCAGGTTATTAATTTATTATTTCCTTTTCAATTCTTCATTAAAAACTCCAAAGATATAACTTTCCGTAGTACCAATCAGTTGTGCAATTTTTAATGATTTTACTCCAATGCTTCATCAATCATTTTTACCTTACGTTTGTTACGGATTTTATTCTTAAGTTAATGTAGCGTGAGTGTTGTTTGGTAGCAATTTTTAATGACTAATGAAATGATAATGATAAGGTAGGCTTAGTGTTTGAAATGAACTTTGAAAAACACCAATGATGAAATTGAGACAATATTGTTAATAGTCCTTACAGGAATGTGATCCCGTACGTTTTTCATCCAGAATTTTGGAAAGATATTTTACTCATAAAATGGACTTAAAACAAACAAAAATATATTTAGTTAGGAATGCTTTACTAGTTCTAATGTATGTATAATAATATATAATAAAATACGACTCCATTAAAGTGAATTCGAAACTTAGTGAGCAGAGTAAATAGTTTACAAGAAAAGTTGCTTCACACAAGCTTCATAGATAGCAAAGTGGATTACAATATTTAAGTGTTTAATTAATTTAGGGGTAATTTCAGATTATCTAATTAATTGTTAGTTATTGTCCTACAGTTGTACGGTAGGTGTTAAAGAATACAGAAACAAGAAAAATGTTCAAGTGATCGATACGTACTAGTAAGACATGGATAAAATATTAAAAACCCCCTTTCCCTCGTACCATTCCATCTTGTTTGTAAATGTTTGCTCTCTTACAAACTAAACTGGGTTACCAGCCAATGAGATTACTATTATATTGTAAATTGAGTAATGTGTGAGTAAGGAACACTGGAGCTCACACAGAGTTAGCGAGATGTTAATGTTTTGTATCCACCAAGAAAGTAGGTAAGGTCGATGGAAACTTGATGATATTACACAAACTCGACCCATTTTGTACTCAAACAACGTTCAATTATAGATTAAGCAGTTTACTTCTTCGCAGAGATAAAGTTGCATAATAATAAAATATTTCCGGTAAAATATTTAAGTCACAAGACACGCATATTACAAGAAAAGTAATTTGATTTTAGAAATAAAACTAAAACAATTTAAGACTTCTGCGGAAAAAAGGTGAATTCTTGTGCCAAAATTGTTGTGCTTCCAACAAAAATGGTTTGCCATTAGGATGATGAAGTTTTCGATGCGCAAGTGTTTTGAATGAACTTTTACGTGTTGGATGTTTAGTGTGAGTAGTAATTTAATTATATGTCAATAATTTATGCTGTACTGGTATAACTCTGAACTCATGTTTAAACTTACGGTGTGAACTAATTGTAATTGAAATATTATAATAATAATTACTAAACGTGTACAGATTGGAGTATTTAAGAAATTAAATTATGAATGACAAACTTAAAGTTCTGAATAAAAACGGACTATTACAAGACGAACTACATAATGTAGAAAAGTTACCGTTCTTCAGCACTACGTAACTTCAGAAATAATGATTTTTGATATTTTTTTCTATCGTGATATTAAACGGAGATATTACTAATCTACCATAATTTGTCGCGGCATCGAAAGAAGTCTCTTCGCTTTTGAACATAGGTAACTGGAAAACTTCCTACCTCGGGTAATTATTGGGACTGTTGGTCAGTAAAAGTTCTTCCATCTATTTATGTGTTTATATGTCGTATCGTAATGATAACAATATTTATTTATACAAATAGTATTCGTGTCGTGTGCAAGTCCAAAATGCTGAGAATAGAATGTTACAACTCTTCAATTTCAACTCAACTCTTAGATTTTTTATTAAAAAGAGCAAATATAATATAAAAATAGTATAATAGGATACAGTATGATGGTTTAACTAGTTACATGAAATTGAGAAAGTGCGCAAAGATAATGTACTTTCTCTTTATTAGAACTATACATCTATATTATGGCTAGAAAGCCCAAAGATTGTAACAATAACCAGAATATGCAATTAATTACTGTTATTATTGCTACAAATAATAAATAAAATTCATTTTACTGCAAAGAGTCGGATTTTCACAAATTATTTAGCACAAAAATATAATAATATAAGACAATGATTAGCCAATTCGAGAAATACACATCTAACAAGTGGAATTTAGGGGCAGGCTATAATCTCATCATTCAATGGGAAAAATAGAGTTGGACGTGTACACAGATTTTACATTTAAGCATCTATAGAAGTAATTTCAAGGTTAAATAAACGCATACACTTATTGTTATTAGCAAAGACCTTTCAAACATTTATCACGATGTTTTAGCAACAGTTTGAGATGAGCTTTCTGGATCAACTATCAACTTGGAACTCTCTACGACTGCCATTGAGATATTTTTGAAAGGTTCCCTTTCCTCAGGATCAACTACACAATCGTCGAAATTGAGTCTACGAGGCTTTCCTCTTCTTCCAACTCCTGGGGGTATTTTTCGTTTTGGAGCATGAAGTATTTGCAATTCGCCAATTCTTGCACTTTCCTCAGCGCTGTGCCCAGTCCTTTCTGGAGTTGTAAAGGCCAAAGGGTCATTTTGTGGATGATTTTCATCATTTTCAGCTTCCGCAGCCTTCTGGGAATCGCTTACCTGAAATCAATTCGAATCGATTGCTACAATTCGTCCTATTTGTATATTATACCTTCGTCTATCTTATTCTTAACACATACCACTGGGACGAGAAGAGTCAGGTCCGTAAATTCCCCCTTTTTGAGAAGCTTGATTCCTTTTTTGATAGGCTTGTCATACGGTGGCATCACAAGAAGATCAGTGGATTTATTTTCAGAGTTCACCACTTGTTCTACAAAGGCAACCACAGGTATTGTCCCGAAGTCATCGCAGCGTTGGTCTTCATACCGCTTCTTCTTCATAAGACTCTCAGCTTCTCTCACATCTTCCTTTGTCGCTGGTTCCAGAAGCTATAAAAAATTAATGAATTCCACTTAAACTTTATGCTTGGAATCCTAATAACCTTCAGCCCTCCTCCTCGTATATTTACGCTCAACTTACAATAATAAAAATCAAAAATTCTATTTATGAAAATCTTACATCATGCTCTTCATCAAACACAGACACCCTCATCAAATACGACTGCTCCGATTTGGCAGGGAAGAACGCTGCAAACGCCGGTAAATTTCTCTTCAACGCTTTCACGTATGCTTCTGTAGTCACCTTTGCCAGCAAACCACACCCCAATCCTTCGTCAACCTGCAAACAATCATTACCATTTTACCATCAAACAGGATTACTTAAAAACTTCAAGACTTCCAGCTGAGGCTGAACTTACATCTTCGTCACCATCGACTCTCTTCTCATGGGAAGCCTGACAAGAATTTAAACAAACGCGATTTCGCAATAAGTAATACACCTTATCTTACCCTGCACACCACACACAGAATTCTACTTACCATTGTTGACAGTCGAAACGCAGGAGCAGCGACGACAAAATTTCTGTAATTCGGAGGAAGGAAGAAAATGAGCTCGATGGAAAACCGAAGGAACAAAGAAAATCTACAACGCGCGACTGCAAGAAAGGACTGTGACTGACTGAGAGAGGATGCAGAAAAGTGAAAATGAGATTTATTTTCGCAGGTCGCCTTCTCGGCACCAGCCGTAACGCCATTAAAATTATTCCCCCACTCATCTCTTTTCACAGAGTGTTCTCATCGTCTATTGTTGCGGTCTCTGGGTCTGAGTGTCAAATGAATGGTAATAATGACATTCTTGGTAATTTGTCATTGTTACGTCACACGCATGGGACTAGTGACATTGTTGTAAAGTAAAATTACACGAGTGCAATAATCGTGAGATCTCGCTTCTTCACCTAATACCTGACATTATTGTAACTATATTTGCAGTCTCGCGAAATAACACTCTTGACATTTGAAAAGGAGAAACAGTAGACCTAAGAAATAGGATGCCAGGAAGCATTATAAAGTAGTGCTGAATTCTGATTGAGAAGAGAAGGTGTCATTAAAATTAATGGATGTCATAGGTCATCGATAGTGACGAGGAAGAATATGAATGAACTTAATTATGCAGGAAGCAGTAATTTGGCATGCAAGTGGGTATGTATAAAGAATCGGTCACTTCGTGATGGGTAGGTCAGTTTAAGTCTGGGAGTCTGCAAGTCCACTGCTGACGAAATTCGTGTCACTTTCAAAGTTTTTCTTATATTTCTGAAACAAGTTGAAACGCGTTCTGAGGTATTCGAGATTATGAAGTCTACTGCACTAAGGGTGGGGGTGACTTTGTCACTTGTCATCGTGTGTGTAATGGGAGCACCTTCCACAATGAGTGGGGGTGAAAGTAGCGATGGGGGCAGAATGATAAGCGTACAGGTAAGATTCTATAAAGCATATTCAACTATTCGTTCGAGTTATTTGTTCATGAAGTGTTTTTTAGAGTGTTCTGGGACGAAACAGGGTCAGGAGTGGAGACGTAGATCCTCAGACTCGAAATGATTTGGTAAGTTTAAAATACTTCTGTTTTCTGCAGTCTGTAATTCATTTGCAAATTTTATTAGAAGTTTTGGCATAATCGTGAAAGCAGTGAGCAATTTTCTTGCTCACATTATTTCAAGATTTTTGCAGATGCAATTAGGGAAAAATGTGGTTTTTCTACAACTTGTACTTACAAGAATCTGAACATTTTTTAAATATTGTAGAGAATACTGAGTGTGTTCGAGACCGAGCTGAACAAGATCTTTAGCTGTTACATTAGACTATCCTGTCCCAGAACTAGAAGTCCAGAAGCTGTAGCTGAATGTGAAGAAATTAAAGACTGGCCGCTGTACCACCAAGTCATGCGAATGTCAGGAATCAAACGGTATCCTTATCAGAGATATGCTCCTCAACGCCAACTTCTTGGAGGAGACACTCAACTTGTCGTTGAAGAGGAAGCTCCGGAGTCTCATCGTGTACGAAGACATCATCGGAGACACAGGAGGAATCA
>JAQGAD010000293.1:0-48690 GCA_034696625.1 Isotomurus palustris | reverse complement strand
ATTTGAAACCTTTTAGTTTGGAAACACGATTTTAATTATAATTTTTGGAAAATTCAAAAATTTTGGAAATTTTGCTTTGAAATGCTTTGATTTGCTTTTCGGTGGAAAGCAAAGCAAAGCAAAGCAATCTGGCGTTGAAAGCAAAGCAAAGCAAAGATTTGCTTTCATTTTTCAGAAAAAAGCAAAGCAAAGCAAAATTGGTGTAGCAAATGAAAGCATGCCGATCCCTATCTACTACTTTCCTCGTCTGCCGAATCATCCTAGAATAGACTACTTTACATGACTGCCTCGATCTCTTTCTTGTCTACGGGACAACGCAACCAAGTTTCACCTAACAAGTCTCTATCAATCAATGACTCGTTGCATCATCAGGGACATAAATTCATTAAAACTGCACAAAGTTGACTAAATTGTTCCCAAACCTAAAACTTCATTATTACTTGATTTGCTTAAGGAACCATTCCAAGTTCCAACTGCCACCTGCTTTCAGCCTTTGTCTTAAGAGAACCATTATTAGTCCTAAGCCTATGTTTACCCTGAATTGATAACTCATTAATAATTGAAGCTTTAACTATTCCACTAGATTATTCTCGTAATTAACTGCTACATTATTCGACTCCCAATGAACTACAAGAACATACACAATCTGCTGAATAAATCTTAAGATTTCAAGCCAACAACCTTCCTTCGTATTTATTTATTCATTAAAGATATACGCGTTCCACGCTATAATCTCCTAATAATACGTAAATTATTAATCTTGAAACTAACTGGTACAATTCTAAGGATTTCATATTTTGATCGAAATTCATAATTTTCTGTGCAGTGCAATTTAACCTGGAGGAGTCTGGATCGAGAAAAAAGTTAAGTAAAGCTCCCTCACTCTATCGGGCAAGCTTAGTGTTAGTTGAGGCGTCGGTGAACAAAGGAACGCGATAGTTTCACTAGAAGTTTGTCTAGAGGGAAGGACCAACCTTTTCTTTTACTATCTTTTCACCTTGCATCTCTAACGCTACTCTATCGTTTTATGAAACTCAATAAATTGTTGAGTATGAAGCTATTTCAAGGGTATAAATGCAAATCGCTATTCAAAAGAGAGACGAGTGAAAGCAAAATTACAAAGGAATTAGTAAATAAAGTTTAACAGTGGCGAGACACAAAAATTTCAATACGAATTCAGACATTACAGCAGATGAATTCTGAAAGCAACGTGTCCTTCGCCTCTGTCAGTCCAACTTCCTTCAGGAATTAGTTTCGTCATCACTAGAGGGTACTTAAGCAGTCACAATCCATTGTTGGCTTCATCCTGGCTTTCTCCTAAACAGGTGAGTGACGTGACGACGGATGATTGATAATGAAAAAAATAACGATGAACGGTGATAAAACCAAGTTTCCTGCTTTACACGTAAAATATCTTTATTATTATCCTGGTGCCTATCCAGACACACTCTTTACTGTTTACCACCAACAGACTTAATTTGGCAAATTTATCTTGTGTTTACTCCACCAACTGGCACTACATTCACTCCTGCGTCCTGCCTCTGTCTCGTTAATAATCCATAATAAATAATTCATTTGCTAGAGCAATATGCAACGATTAAAAATTACAATTATTGTACGAGATTAGAGACGAAAGTTATTAAAATTTCGTTAATCTAAAGACGCATGAACAACGAGAAGTCTTAACAGACTTACTCTCTCCCTACTGGTTGCCGTAATGACCTCCTATAATTATTTTTGGAAGAAGATCAGATGTAATCTGATGAGATAACTTGTATTGTGAGTTTCACGTATCTTTCAATCTGTCTGAGCTAAACTAAATGCCCGATTCATAATGAGTCCTCCCTGTACTTACTTAGAGCAACTGAATAAAACTCATGGCAAGCTTTATTGATCGGTTGTAATTATGTCTGCATCCGTGTGTATTTGTTGCAACGAGTTACTTCTTTAATAATAGAGTTTATATAAGGTGCTCCTCCACGACGATAAATATACCAAACGAAGAAGGAGAAAAGTTTAACAAGAGGAGGTTATTTTTGATAATAATGTGTGTGTGTGTGTGTGTGTCCGTGTATGAATGATACAGAAGAAGAAGCCTATGCGTATTCTCTGGATAAATTCATCTTCATCTCCTCACAGTCCAACCATGCACACGGCGAAGTTGAGGGAAATGTGATACAGATTTTTAATGAGTCGTAAACTCATTAAATATAAAAATTGTAATCATTATCCTTCCAAACAATAGGGGTAAATACGGAGGTCAGAGTACCACCCAATATGCCTTCCTGGAAGGAGATCGAGTACCCAGGAAGTTGTGTTTACGTACAGATCTTTTGTGTGTAAGGCTTTCTCCCTTCGCTTCGGTGAAGGAAGGTGACTGTGATCGCGTGGGTCGATAGGTTATTATTTGATCGATAAGTTATCACGGTATTTCTCTTTTCACTTTCTCCCACTATCCAGTCTTAGTGTTCGTTTCCACACATTTAACCACAATCTCTGATTGCAGTCTTCCGTTCCTCACTGCTGACTACTGCTGACCAGACCTCATTTCTCCAAATTGATCAGGGGAGGAACTTAATAATAATAACAGTGAGGAAAGTCAGGATCAACTGTAGTCACTCCAACCGAACCTCTCGGCTCTCGTGCGGCATGAGCTCCCGGCTGAAAGTCCACACACAATTCTCCCGTGAAATCCGACCTCACTATCGACTCGCATCATTAAATTAGACTGACCAGCTAAATATCCCATGCCTCGACGCTTGACTTTCTCCCAACATACTTCACACGTCATGTTACCTCATAACAGTGTATTTAGGCTGTGTAGGTGTAGGTGGTTCATGGATGACTACGGACTGTCACTATATAGTTCTTCACGAAAATACAATAAAGCTTCAATGTCCACACACACACACACACACACACACACAGTCATTTATTCCTTCCAACTGGTGTTGATAGCAATTTGCACAGACAACAGATGACTGCAGAGTGCAGAAATTAGGGTGTAATTTATTAAATACCTACACACAGACGTGAGGTGCTGAATGGGCGCAGAAAGATTTTTGACGAAATAATTATAGAATTGTGATAACGGATTTAGAAATTTAATGGCACCTTAATTGACGCCTTTTGACTCGAAGAGATTTATTAGGATTTCGTTTCTAAGCATGACCTCTCCTATTACCACATTAGAATTGCAAATCTCTTCTTCATCCCAACTGGCTGTGTGGATATCCTTATCCTTCGCAAATAAATTACCTCGATTAGAACCAATCTCACCTGACAACTCATTATCATGGTGGACATTCATAATTCAAGTACAAACCAGCTACAGCCAAAATGTCCGTACACAATACAACCAAAATTTTATCTATGGATTTTCACTCGCTACAAACAAGATCATTCACACGCGATAGAAATTATGGTTTCTCGGATAACGATTAAATGACAATTTGATTTATTACACGTGTGTGATACTCACACCTTATTTATATTTCCTCCAACTTTTTGCACTAAACCTTGTGTATGCCAAAGTAATAAAGAAAATCGATCAAATGCAAATCAGATTATATTAATACACATGTTAATACTATTTATTTCCTGGTGACTTCATCTTAATTACTGTCGTTTATTTTGATACAGTAGCATAGATACTCAATTAAGATTTTCATATTTCAACACAAATCAAATCAATCACATGATTATGAGTTTTATGATCCATTCATGTCACTCTCACTCTGTGTGCTAAATTTAACTCCGAGCTAAGTAAAGTTCCTCCTGCTTTTTATTTTGTAGTGCTTGTTTTTTTATGAAATAAACTTTAGACAAACTCTGCGTGATTTACTCACATGTTTTTTCCGTTGTTGCGTAGGAAGGTCAATGTTTTCATACAAAATGATGTGGCACAGTAAATTATAGCAAAATCTACACAGAAATCAGAAGAAAAAGAGCTACGCCTCTATTTAATCTGTCAATTCTATTATAATTAATTTTCCATAGTGTAATTTAAAGTCTGTCCGTTAGTGCAATCATAAGTTGTTTCAAGGAAAATCCCACCTCTGATCGAGTGAACGTGTGGCTAAATAAACATTCAATCTGCCTTTAAAAATATCAAGAGCAAATTTGCTAACAATAAAAAGTAATAAGTTGTAAAAACGAGACTGTAATTTTGCTATAGGCTTCAAATTAAAAGATTTATTGCGAGGAATGAAAAGAAGCGATGGCGAAATAATGTAGTTCGAAGCCATTGGGACCAACAGTGAATGTCGGAGCGTGTAGGAAATGTAAAATATGAGTGAAAATCTAATCAGAAGAGGAATTTAATATTACTCTTGTTATTTGGACGAACTCCCACAAAGATTTTACGAAAAGCCTCAAGATGTAAAAACAAATTACATCAAGTGAATGGTATCAAACTGAAGAGTGGCTGCCTACGTACAAGTAATTTGTGCTCTCTCTCTTGTCATAATTTGTTCGAAGTGAGTCCGTGCACTAAAAAATAGATGAACGGGCCACCTACAACAATTTCTCGTGAATAAATTTGCAGCTTTTATGAGAGTGTTACATTATGAATTTTTAAAAGGCAGAGGGATTCTTCGCATTGTTCATTCGTGAGGTATATAGAGCAATTCAGCACCTCCACTCAAGAATGAGCTCACGTAATTGTCTTCATCTTGATAATTTAATGATGAAGACTGAGCTGAGTGTCACGTCTTAATGCAAAAGTTGGCAAATCAGGCGGTCCCTGGTCACGTATTTCTCAGTCACTTAATTACCGTAACTTAAATCCTACACATCAAACAAAATGGCTTGCTAAGTGCCTTTTGTTCCTCCTTGTACTAAAATTCCGTACCATGTTGTACACCTCAGACAAACATGCGCGCAAATTACTAAAGAAATATATACATGAAAAATTAGCATCATCATGAATCCTTAAATGAGGAATTGTGTGTGCGTGTCACTTTCCCATATCACCACGAACGTCTTATTTTATTCCTTTCAAGAAACAACATTCTTCAGAGAAATAGACAACCTCAGTTATGAATAATCATCTAATTAATCACCCATATCCACTATAACAATTTAAAATCACCAATAAACTTCTATCACAAATAATTAACCTCACAACTCAAAACTCTTTTATTTTGTACGTGTTTCAGTAGGAGCAGCAGTTATCATCACGATATTGTGATTTTATTAACGATAAAACAAAATAGAAAACAATTAACAGCGTCAGTCAGTTATTGGGATGGTATATCACTTGGAACCGTTGGAACTGTGTGGAACCAACAGCAGCTCACACATTCTGTTAATTCTGTATATCTGACAATGAAGGCCTGTGTGTGTGTGTGTGTCTCACAAGACGCATAGGAGTGATTGATTGAGATAAATGACGGCTGATCTCAGTTCCACCTTTCCTCTTATCCTTGTTACAGGTTAAAAATGTTCGTAGCTTTATTAGAGAGGTTGGAAAACCATGAAAGCACTGGATTTAATCAGAAGTATTAACAAGAATGAGGCGTGACGAGGACAACAGTTGATGATGATCCTCAGTGAACATTGATGTCTATTTCTCCTGAAGTATTAAGTAATTTGGTCTTCTACTTTCGACTTCATCAATCTTTCTCTCTTTGTGTGGAATCGCTATAATCTGAAGAAAGTCATCATCATCATCATCATTCTATCTAATACTCCTCTCTGATTATCGTCATTCCTCCAAGTCCCACACAGTTACTTACTTCTCAATTCTTCTTCTTCTTCTCTTACTTCTGTCAGTCTTTGTTCATGAACATGTTCACACTAATTCCACTCCTCAACTTCATGCACCGTGAAGAAAGATATTTATGGCTCAAGTGTAAAATACCTTGTCTGCTTTTCCACCTCCGACAACTTGCTAAGAGTAGATCACCAAAAAGTCTTTTACGACTTACAGGTGCTTATTGTTAGTAAACTTTTAACATAATATTAAAACTTGATACACGACACGAGAAATCAAATCACCTGCATGCTGAATGCTCACTCACAACACAACTACAATATAATTTCCACTCAGATTAAACTCTAATCAAGTAAGCTGTCTTCTAACAAGCATTAAGCAGTATATGTCTTTATTATTGCGTGTAATTAAAGTTTGTGTCAAATCAATCGGAACTCTCGTGGAATATTGAAGATTACACGGAGAAGGTAAAGTTGATAATTGGATCCAGCACACATATTCCATTCCCAACTGCACTTAATCCATACTCAAGTCATTTCTGAGCACAAAAACCTTCTGAAGATGAACTTGTTAAGCCAGATGCACTAATTACTTGAGACCCTGGCGTTATTTAAAGCATGTGGTGTAACAATGTACAAAATAAATGATTTTCCACGAGGAAATATACTCGATTATTTCCTTCTGTGTGATGACAAAAAATCTCATTCAGAGAATTTCAATGAAGTCATTCAGTCTCAGGCCTATTTTCTGTCTGTTACAAGTGAAGTTGGAGTCAGGTGTGAAACGAATCGAACTGATAACGCATTTACAACCATCATCGTCTCACACGGCTTTACACATCTTTATTTTCATACGTCACAAAGACTATAAACATGTCTCTGTTAAGTCTCCATAAGGCGCAACAGACACAGTAACAAGGTAACTGAAGGTTAAGGTCTTCATTCTTCATTAGTTCGTTACTTACATCTCCACTCTAAACGAATGAACAGTCCAGAGTGAAATAATTTTAATTCTTTCCTCGCACACAAGAAAGCCTGCTAGCGTACAGCGTGAGAACACACTCCCGGTTTTATGTCGATGAGAAGTTAGCCTTACAAATTTAAAAGTTGCGAATTAAGAAGCAAGCAAGAAAGCAGTCAGGAACAGATGTAAAATAAGAAAAATTGACGCTCATTAAGATATATATATATATATATATACTTTATTATTGCAAACTAATCAAGAAAGCTAAGCTTATAAAGAGAGCCGGAAATTATCTCCATTGCAATCTCTCATAGAAATTCACAGAACAAAAGGATTTATACACACGTTGCATAATGTTAATTTTAGTGAACAAAGACTGCGCGAGGAGTCTTAGGAAGCAAGCAACCTGGATACGAAAATTAGTAGCTACGCAAAGCGTGACATGAAATATTATTAGTAGACATCAGAAATATATACATTGTTACACACATCGCGGCATTGCATGTAATTAAGGGGAGTGTGACAGAAGACCGGATTTGAGTAATAAGACAGAAGGACGACCAATTCAATTGAGGTAATCTATTTCCCAACACTAAAACTGGCTTCACTTTGATTTGCCATGAAAGGATATTCTATTCTTACTGAGAGGAGAGTTAAAATAATGACACCTACATCTTTCCACGCTGCCTCTCTCCCTCCTGCTGAGTTTTTAGCCTTAGAATCTAAATGACGACTACCACATGCAACGTTACAACTTAATTTCAATTGTGAAGTACAACTTGACTACAACTACAACTCACTCACTTCCAAATTGATCCTACGGTTTCACGCAGACGAGATGAGATCAGCACAAAATTATCATTTGATCCAACTATCCAACATCCAACAGGAGCAGCGAATCTCCAAAAAGCGACTCAACTCACTTTGTTAAATATTAACTTGATTCCTCACGCGAAGACAATTAACAAGCAATTATCGTCGCTAAAAACTAAGCTGTCCATAGTTTTAAAAATGATTTTACAAAAACTTAAAAATACAATAAAACTAGAACTACAACTCAGATTATTTCGAAATTCATTGAAGACTGAAGGTAGGACTGAGAAGGAGGGGGGGAGAGGGAAACATCATAATCATCATCACTTATTATTATCCCAGTGTTGCAGTCATTAGAAGCAAAGTGTGTTGGATGGGCAAACTCTAATTATCTTAACATATTATTAGTAGACGCTAAATTCCTTGTCGCCCACATCACCAGACTGCAATGCCACAAGAGTTATTGTGACGAGAGAAGAGTTGTGACTTTGTGACTGCGTCGAGGGTCTGCAGAAACGAAGGAACATGAGATGATGGGCAAGAATAGTCATTCTAATTGGTTGACAGGAACGGAGTAGTAATTTGTTTTAGAAAGGACATGTTATCTCGTATCCACAGATGTCTGTGATGGGAGACAAGAGTCCCTGCTTCTTGTCACAAGAACCAATTGAAATGAGCTAGGCAATCAATCGTGTGTGTGTGTGTGGATGGATGGATGGCCTACCTGGTTCTTCTTGATGTGAGTGAAATCAAATTATGTTTATGAGAGAGCGAAGGAATAAGGAATTATTAAGGAGTTAGTTTGGTAGTTTGGTCTGAGTGGACGAGAGATGATCAGAGCAATTAGAAGAAGACTTGGTTTGATGGCGTTGTTACAGATTATGAGGAGGATATAGGAGAGGCTGAGAGGAGTTGGATGGATGAACGATGAAAAAGACGATAAAAAGTAAAGAAGTATATAAGAAGGCTGGTGTGGTGGTGGTGGCGTAAAAAGTTAAAAAGTCTTGTGAAGAGAACAATGGGTGCCTTGAGGGGATATGTTTTAAATTTGTGTGGTTTGCCTGCCGGCCAGCTCAAATTTTCCTGTGGGTGGCGAAAATGACTTCATTTTCGATGGGATTAAAAAGGATGCTGATGGTTGATGATGCTTACACTAGTTATCTTCACACAACAAAACCTTAAATCGACCTCACCGCCGCCACCTCATCTCTCTTTCTCAGATGCCGACTTTTACCTTTGCATCTAACCGCCGCCCTACCTGTTCTAGTCTTCATCATCATTATCAAACCGGCATACTTTAACTCTCCTAATAGTTAGTTACTTTATATCAAACTAAACTTACTAAACTTCGGGCATCCAACTCTCATCCTCATCCTCCGTCCGTCCAACCTGTTTCATCTATCTCCCTTTGATTCACACTTGTTATTACTCACACAACACGAGTAACACTCCTTCATCGTCGCTCCAACCAAAAATTTATATTATAAACTCGGCATACCTCTGCGTGTAAACGATTATGTAGAAATCATTGAAATTCCTATTTTATACTCTCTCTCTCTCTCCACTTATTGATGATATGATACTCGGCGATTGTTTCAACCAAATCACCCACAAATACGATGATACTCAAGATGTTTCTTCATTTCCATATCTAATCTTCCACTCATATCCTAATATTTCAGGCCAATTCGTATCAACAACTCTTTGTTTTCTAGATTTATGTCTAATTATCACCCCTGGTCGGCTTCAAATCCCTATCGCATCTCTAACAACCATCTTTGCCTTTCTACACACACACACACACACACACATATTCTTATGAACAAATTCCCTTCCTTCAAGTTCCTCAATCTTTCCTTCGTGCGAGCATTCCTAAACGTGGTTTCTTAATCATTTGGCACATTTACTCGCAGACTTGAGTGAAGCGCTTGTAAAGTTTACACTTGATAACCATCACTTTTGTTTACTTTATCAATCAATCCACAAAGTAACTAAGTAACTGAGAGAGAGAGAGAGAGAGAGCCTAATGACCTTATTTATTACAAAAAGTTTAAGGATTTTAGGACATGTGATACGGTCTTGAATATCTTGAATTTATTTTCCGTGTTTGGTTACTTTAATAGCACTTTTTCTGCCATTCAGGGTCTTATGACAAAATAAGTCTTTCACCAAGAAGGGCTTGATCGTTCGGCTAACCACTATGATGTTATGGGAAAATTATGACAGGCTTTTTGCTTTCGGCATGAAAATGATGCACTCCTTTCTTTCTTAATGTTGGGTGTAGTAACAACATTTAATGTACACCTTCAGTAATCCATTAACAGGAGTAAGGCACAACACCAGCTATGAGCACAATGAACGTGAAGTGGCAATAAACATTCGAAGATTGTGAAGTATTTTGCATTTGACTATCTAATTAACCTGACTGTATTTTGACTGAATTAATGCTAAGTGCTAACTAGGATATGCATGCAAATTGGCCTAACCTGATCTGTGAAATATGATCCAACACCAACCCTTCACTTATCCGCTTTTCCATTTAATTTTATAATTAATCTTTACCTTAGGCTACAACCTATTATTCTTTATAGTATTATTCACCACGAATCACAGGTAGATACGTACACAGCTTTTTTAAATCGAAAAACTGCTAGCTCATTTTTCTCGGAAGTTCTGACCACATGGAGTAAGCCTGCAGTGTCATTAATTCTGTAAATACTAGCATGGCCTTACAATAGAAATTTGAATTGTTCATCTAACAATTTAAAGTAATTTCATCTCTACCGCCTTTCATTCATCTTTTACATTGAAATGTTGAAAATTTACAGGGAGCTTCGAGGAATATTGGAAACAAACAAAAACTAAATTTTTGTAATATAGCAAAACTCATTCAAAAGTGGCTAGTAAATTTGTGTTTTACTATAATATTTTCATGTATGCTTAGTTTCTATAAACCCTGACTGCGAAAAGTCGGGTCGGGATGTAAATTACGACGCCTTATGGTGTGCCTTTCGACTTATGTGTACCACACGCATATTACATTTAACTATACATAACAGAGAGGAACTTACACGTACACATTGATTGACTACCAAATTAACCCTCCCTTTTGTGATTTGTAAGGGTAAACCTCTATCCATTTTATTCCATAGGTGGGTTAGCAATAAGCACGGAGGTTTTCAGAAACGGGTATCCGTTCATTCTACAAAAATACGAGTGCCTTAGCTGCCTGACTGCTATTAAGCTCCCTCGTCACCGAATAACTCTGGTGTATCTGATTATGCTTAGTAATTGTACGATTCGATTACAATTTGCAATAACTGAAATGAAAGACATACGGTTTCGTATATAAAAAATAAAAATAGGATCTATCAAAATAGGGTAGAACCGTTAGGCTAGCATTTCTAGCTTTCCAGTTGACTCAGAATACGAAAAAAACCAACAACAAAACATACGAATCACAATTATTAAGTATACAAGTTGCTTACTGGTTGTGGACATTTCTAATTCGACTGCGTAACATCTGATTATGATGAGACAAAAAATGCTGATCCATCATGAGACAAAATGCGTTTCTCCAAATCCAATTACTATTCTATTAGGAATTAGGGTAGGAGTGCGGAAATTAGGTTATTATAGTATCTGCAGATGTATTTCAATTGTATTCAATGCAGACAACCTTTATTATTGAAATATCATGCAGCAATTATCCACTGAAATTAGGCTGGTACGTAATTGAAGGAAATGAAAATATTCATGCTTGGTGGGGGAGTATAAGATTAAGATAAACGGGCTTCCCATGAAAGAGGGCTGACTAGAAGATAATTTATATGCTATTAAACTTAAGGAGGTGGAGACAGTATTGAATGCACACATTTATTATGGTGAAAAATTCATGATGGAATCTGGAGACACCCTGTTTAATTGCTCAATTAAAATGAAGCTCTCTGACTTTGTGAGCCAGCCAATGCAATAATTATTATTTACTCCACAAATCAACTGCTGGTTCAGGATATTTGACTCTGAGCAGGAATTCTGTAGAGATGCTTCATGTTTGAGTCATGATACATTAATTTATTCTGAATCATAGCCACGTCTAAAACCCAAGTGCATACAAACCTCAAGCTACAGTACAGCTGATATAATGTTACAACATATAGACCTCATCAGGACTCTTATAAAAATGAAGGTATAAAATTAAAATTATTGTTAGATACAATTCCGAAATCGCATAAGCAATAAGTTTAGTAGAGTGCTGGGGTGTTAAATGAATAGTAATCAAGCGTTTCCAAGACTTAAAAAAACGGAGATTCTATGTAGAAAACAGCTACTCAGACTTCTTGCTACGATGTCCTTCCGATCCGATCCGATCCGATAATCAGTCAATGGATGGTCTGGGAATTATAAGCCCACGTTTGTGTCCACTAACCTTTCCCTAGAAATCATAGTAATACGAACGAACTCATTCATTTGTGTACAATTTTTGTGGTCAAGGGAGGAAGTCTTTTATGGATTCACCTGAAGGAAACCGACACGAAGAAATAATACATAAAAGAGTATCCCATTACACAGGTCATTACAACGAGATTCATGGAGTGACTCAAATGTGCAAAGGGACACTACATACTATACTCAACGTCCACTGATTCATACGCACACACGGCAATTAATTTAACGATGCTTTCTCCTTTCACTACACACAACGTACACAGGAAAAGGAATTTCAGGTTAACGAGTAGTTTGATTCAATTTTAAGGAACTAGATACGAAGGCTAAATATAGTTGACTGCTACCATTCGTACCTTCGTACCTTCGTACCTTTGACTTTTTTAGCCATCAGTTACACAAGTGGTGTGACCTCTCTCTACTCTCTCGTGCTTGCAACGTGATTATTTCTAATTTCATGATTTTCCCATTTCTTCAAATAATAACGGATGGGGAAAATACAATATTTGATGCACGGAGTGAAATGAAATATGGGATAATATCTGCCTTTCGAAGGTTTTTATCCATTAGATTATTATAGACAGAAAGAGTAATTCAAGCCACCTACCACTCCACCACCAACAACCACCTACCGTCTTATTTCGTATAAAATATGAGAAATCCTTTTCAGCTACAAAGTAGTTTCTACCTAAATTATTATTGCTATCTAATCTACTCGAGACAGGCAGGGAGGTCGGTTTCCGTTTTTATACCACATTATGATCGAATCGCACTCGTACGGTGTGGTTAATAGCTACAATCTGTGGTATTAATTCATCCTAAATGTGTACTGCACACTCATTTTACTTCGTGCAATGATGCCTTAGATCTCGGATGCCACACGGCATGCTGCGTATAGCGTATATTTTCCCAAACCCTTTTCACTCAGGCTACCGTACGTAGAACATGGCTTTTTTAGTTTTTAAACTTTGTATGAGGAATTTCCAAGTGTCATTAATTCTTTATCGAAAGGAAAAACTAAATTGCTGTAATTTGAGCATCTCAATTCACCCCAACATGAAATGTTACGCAGGCTGGAGGTCTCGCGCCACAGAATCCTTCTAGAGTAAACTGAGTTCCTTCTATTAATTAGCATTTTGACAAGTTGGTAACTTGGGAAGATTGTCCGCGTGCGTGAGTGACTATTAAAAAAATGGAAAGACGCTTTAGAGGACGAGGGCCACTTCTGCAGGAGGAACAGGTAAAGTACCTCGGGATTAGAAAGGTCGCGTTGTGCTTAACAAGGTGGGGAATGTTTTGCATTAGATGCAAGCCAAGGAGTTACGAGTTTTTGGACGCGGTAGGGGCGTCGCGGAGGGACCGGCGCGTGTCCTAGAGGAATTTGAAGCGTCTGAAAGGCCTCGCGTATATCTTCAGAATGGTGGCGTTGGCGTCGCAATGATAGGAAGAGGTGCGTGACTTTGTTGTGTATTGAGGAGTAGTTTTTAAAGGATCGTATTAAGAGTTTAAAGCATTAAGATTTATAAAATTAATTGCTGCAGGACGAGGGAGACGTAGGAGTCTGGAAGTGGGTGCGGCGGGATTTTACCCTGGGGAGGTGATGAACCTTGAAGAGCGAAACGCTGTTCCTCCGCCATTCATCTCGAACTCTGCGCCATCATCCCTGCCTACAGACGCCACTCCAGAAGTCGCAGAAGCATCGCGCGCGAAGCAGTTGCCGCTCTGCCAGCAACTACTTGTTCGTAGACATCTCGCACAAATGCAAAAGCGGAACCTTCAGCGACCAAAATCTTCAGTCTAGATAATGTAATTCAGCTGATGATGCTAATATATTGTGAGTTAATTAATTACGAATATCGTAGAGCGCTTATTTATATCCACAAAAGTCTGAGTGTAAGAAAGAGGAAGGCAGGGATATGAGGAGTATGATGAGCTAAGTCTCATGTCAGAAATGGTTCTTCAGCTTGTTTTTTAAACAATCAGATTTCTGAGACCCTGATCCGTGCAAACAAGTTCTAATTACACCTCTCAAAAGACTGTAATCAACAGTTTAATTTGCATGCACACCTGGTCTTGGAACTCCGGTCTACGGTCGTCTCTTTTCTCTCTCCCTAGGGATACTTCAAAGATACATTTTGTTCCTGTTGCTCATCGCAGAGTAGTCTTGCATAATGAAGAAGTTGAAATTATCCTCCTCTGCTCCCGTTCAGAACTGATTATGAGTCCAATCTTTATTTCATCCTTTTGACTTGTCTTATAATGATGCATTTTGATTATTGATGTGGTATTAAGTTTTTATACCCATCATCATCATGTTTCCTCTTCCGAGCCTTTTACTTATGAAGCCGACAAAGGAGGCCGCCAATAAAGTTAGCAATATTTTCTTTTCTAAATTCAGGTGTATTATTGGTCAACTGCACACATTTCCCGTCTAAATGTCTCCTCTTCATTTATCAACTTGTTACTTAGCACCATATCTCATGAAATATTCAAATAACTCCTGTTTTCCTACCTTTTTCCTCCTTATCACGGATTCTCCTATTATCGCCCCGGCATTCACCTCCACTTGTTCCAATTCATTAACTTTAATTTGCATGTGATTAGAAGAAATAACAGTAGGCAGAGTCGCAAGGGCACCATCATCCTACTAAGCTAAATCCACTTTCATTATCCAAGATTTACAACGTGTGGTGGTGCTTCCCTCATCATCACAACGCACCTATCTACCGAATCTACCGAAGATCATACAACTTTGATACTTGCCATAAACTCTCCACTTTGTTCATCTTCTCGCATTTTCTCTCTCTCTCTCCCTCATTTATGTTACGTAATAAACCTCACTTTCATACTTTCATACTAGAATGCATATTGCTCAATGCAACCTTCTCCTAATTTCTTTCTTCTTCTGTCAGCAGTCACAAAAAACCATTCAGGTAAATTTCCCCGAAACTCCCAAAGAAAACTAAACTCTCTGCTCTTTTCAAACGTCTGTGACGGATCGTGAATTTCTTTGCAAATGCATTGAAACAAGAAAGGTTGCCTGAGTCTCGGCAATTCCCCATGGCCACCTTTCCCTGCGGTCCGTTGTGTAGGTAGGCATGTAAAATACATAAGCACGAGCTGTCTCGTCGGAACTCAGCTTTAATAGACTCGCAGTACAAAGTTGGTAAGTCAGCGGAGAGAAGATGTTTTTAGGATCCACTTTAGGAATTGTCATTTTAGCACCTTTCCTTTGGTTCCATTGAGAAATGGTAGCATGCAAAATCACACCCTAGTTATTTCACACTTGGTACTTGGAAACCATAAAGGTTAGTTAGTTGGTGTGTCTTTATTCAGTTGAGGTCTAATGAATGCGGACACAGAATGTTCCGTGAGTACAATGGGGGAACGTGACAGAGAGGCTCTGGGAGGGATGGGATAGAGAAGTCATCTGAAACTCGTAATCTGTTCGTTGGAAAAACTTCGAATAATAAAATAAAATGTATCTGGTGGTGAAGGAAACTCTTTTGGAGAATCGTATTTAGCAAATTAGCCACGGATCACCTTTTGAGAGGTTCCATAGGAGCTTCGAACGAAGCATAGTGTGTAGGGTGTTTATACGGAACACAATAAACGGAATAGGCACACGGCCAGACGAATCATTTGAGTTGAGATTGTTGAGAGGCCCGATGGATTCATCCTAGTTCACAATTAGTTCACAAAGGGAGGAAAGGCGAGTGAATGGGATTATGAAGTGAAGAAGGGAGATCATTATTGCTTCGACATTATGTGAAGGTGAATGAGGTGAAGAGAGGCTGCTTCATTTGGTAACAATTAGTACAATACAAATGCGGTAGGCCATGTCGTAGGGAGGTCAACAGGAGAGGAATTGAAAGTCAAGTCACAGGGCATTACTAATGAAAACAACTTTATGATGACTCTTTCAAAAGCTGACAATACAATGGATCACACCAAGATCATCCATCCATCCATCCATCGTAGTTAATCTCGTACCATGACATGATACATCTGCATTCTCACATGGACAATACCACTCCTGATGGAACAGAAGCCCTTCTGGGATATATATCTCATTATTGCATTTTGTTCTTCACTTGTGCACACTACAAAGCACAAACTGTCATACACCCCGAAGACACTCAATTGCCTTTGTGTAACCCAACACCCAAAATGACTAGTCATCGCTTTTTCGGATCGACTATTATTCGTCCGTCGACAACATTCTGCAAATCTCTCCTGATTCAGCCTTCTCAACTCTCAACAACTTTTCCCTCCTCTGTAGCCATTTAGCATATACTCAGATAACTCAGATTCTCGAGTCTTCTCCCCTAATTATGCTAGTTTGCGCTTTTACTCGGTCTTTTCATACCAGAACTAAAAATAGAGTATTCCGCTAATCACCAATTGATCGTTTAATTTTAATGCAAGCAATTGGATTGCATCAAAAGGCCAAAAAACATTCTGCAGTTGATACACAGAGATCTACGACTTTGGTTTTGATGTTTGCGTCTTCTTGAAAATGAGAATCTTTATTGATTTTTACGAATGACAAACTGGATTAAAATTCTCACAAGGGAAATAAAAAGATTGCATCCAAAATAGCTTTAAAACTTTAAATTTGAGCTAAGTAAGTCAACACAACTTTGAATTACATCACAAGTAAAATCATCAATTTACCTTCAGCTTATTAACTGATGAATAAACTGTGTATGCTTGAGTACCAACTATCAACTGATGCCTAACACCAATCTAGAGAAGATGAGGCCACACAAACTGAAAATCTACTAAAACTCCATCACGACTTGTGCATATAGTCTCTTCACTCTCAGAGTTCTGTTGACATTCCTCTCTAGTAATTCTCTATCTCTCTCTCGAGAGCCAAAAAGTGAAATATGCAATCAAAGTGAGACATTCGAAATCCCCCACTGAGAAGTACGAGGATGATTCGATGATTAATCATGAGATCCATTAATTTAAAAAATCAAGGGTAGTAATTTAGTTGAAACATTCTCGTCTCATAATTGGCAGGAGTGATTTAATCGATTCCTGAAAGTGAAGTAGTACACACGGATAAGGTTTGTGAGGCTGAAACGATGTGACTGACGGACGAGTGAAGTGTTGAATCATGATGGATAATAATGATGATGTTATGAATAGTCCCAGCAGAAGCTGATGATGAGTCTTAATCAGTAGAGCATCAGTAGTAGTAAGTTGTAACCCGAGACTGAAAGCACACACACACACACACACACACATTATATATAAACATATGAGAGTAAGTCACGCTTCTGGCTGAAAATAATCGTTTAGAATTAGGAATATTCATTGAGCAAGAGTGAGGGGACGACTCTCATAGTCTCATCCATCGTAGCAGGGGTTACGTATGCGGACAGTATTTTGCGATGACGAGAAAACAGATGTTTTACAACGCCAACGAGTAACTAACTATGAGAACAAATGAGATTGGATAAGGTACTCTGTACGAGCCTCAAAGTTGCTTCGAACCACAATATTACTCCAATGAAAAATGACTTTTTCACGCTTTTCGGAAGCAAAAATTTACGAATTTATGATTTCCTCTGTATACATAACGTGTCTGAGAGTGAAGAGAACAAAATAATCCATTGTGTGAGATAATCTACTCTCCTCGACTCTCTCAGTCCCACACTAACAACTTCATATATACTTCACATACACATGAACATGCACAAATACATTATATTCTCCTTTCAAAGGACGGAGGAACACACAAGAAAGGCTACAACTGAATGTGATAAATATACTCTTGTACGACACGTAATCAGATGAGATTAACATGTTAAATATGACATTCACTCTTTCATCATCGTCCTAACACAAATGAGTCTCTTCTCTCAGTACACGCCTTATTATAGAATGCAACCACGTAAGAAAATCCTGGCCTGGGTGTTCGTTCACCACGATTTCATGACTTGGGGATTCATACCTGGCTGCATTTACATTACTTAAGGGTCCATTATCACTGAAACACGCATATTAGTTCGTATTTACGCATCCTTCCTTCTCTCTATCTCTCGATATATGTGTCCTGTACAATGTACAACTCAATTATTACAAACTCTCGTAGAATTAACTTGATTACTTAAAGTCTCGTTGAAGAAATAATTTCTCACTCCAAATTGCTCCTCTCACAGCGTCACATGAACCATAAACTCATTCAATCTAATTAGCAACAATTTTAAATGACACGAATTCTCTTTGTGTCTCAGATTGGAATGTTTCCCATTTCTTTTTATAACTCGTTTCAAGGTGGAAGACTAGAATTCATCTGAAGCTCGAGATGACAATTTGAGACTCGACTCAGAAGTCAAAAGTGCAGTGAGAGAAAACTGCATGAGAAGAAAACTGTATAGTTTTCAACGAATGACAAGTAGGAAAGTAATGAGTGAGATGGGATTTAAGTTAGGCGTAATTATAACATTTGCATTGACAGTGTTTATGGGTGCTTAATTGCTGGAATGTCACCAACGGGACGAGACACCCAGTCTGATGGAAGAATAAGACTGTGAGGCTCATTATTATTGCCATAATTAAGGAGATAGCAAGGGAGAAAGAGAAAGACAAGTGTGGATTAGAAGACGAGATAGAAGACGATAGAATAATCAAAGTGTGTGGCTCGGCTCGGTTTCCGTACAGTTTCATTTGACAGAGAAGCCAAGAATTAAAAACTTCATTTGCCTGTAGGCGCACATCTCGAAGATTGGCCATTAAGGGTTGAATGCAAGTTAAAATGTAAAATACTGGTGACGGTAATGGTGGGACAAGGTGTTATTAATTTGGTAGACAGATTAGCTTTAGCCTTGAATTGAGGGGATGAGATGATTATGGAATGCAGTAAAATGAGGAGTCTAACGTAGATGATTGCTACGTTGAAAATGATGATGAAGACTAGGGGATTATTAATATGAGTTGGAAAATATGAATAAAATATATTGGCCACCCAAGAAATCGGGCTGTGGGCCACCCAAACGGATCCGAAAAGGACAAAAACACTAAATAGACACTAATGAGGTTGGTTTGTGAGAGAGATCAATCTAAAGTGGTTGTGATGATGATGCTGATGAGGTGAGGCTGAAGAAGCTGCCAGCCAATGCTGCCGCCTGACTCCGCCCCACTCGAACGAGGGCGGCGCCCCGTCTCCCCAAATTGACCTGTCAAACATTCCTCCCTCAGCCCAAACGAGCCCCGTACCCAAAACCCGCACTCCTCTCCATCTCCTTCCCCTCATCACCAGCAGCATCTTTCGAAAAACCCCAGTCCCTCAAAAACCAAACCATTCCCTCCTCCAACACTACCACAGTGTCCCTAGGGTCTAAGTCCTCCAGAGTCTCTTCTCACCTCTCCAGCACTACTTACTAAGACTACGAGAATCCAGGGAATCTGAGACATTCTCCGAGAAATTTCCCGGAAGTTCATGGACACACATAGATGCAGACAGAACGTGTGTGTAAGAGACAGGAGACAGACACACACAGAGAGAGAGAGAGTTTCCTCGGTTTATTCCAGGAAGATAGAACAGAACAGAACGGAGAGAGAGAGAGAGTTGTCTCCGATGATCTCGGTGGCAGTGATCGTAACATTTTGGTAACGAAGACACCTTGCTGACTAAGGACCTCCTCCAATGGCAGTGGGCCCACCGACTTAATATTATTCCCAGTGTGAAGAACCCGTTCTGCACTCTCCAATACTCTCACACGTGTAAACTTCTGTCTCTCCCCACCTTGACTGCCTGCCTGCCTGCCTGCCTGCTACTACTACAATACTACACGTCTACATCTACTACTTCAAAGTTCTTGATCATGTTCTCAGCAGTAGTAGTGGTAGACCTGCAGGAGTACCTCCACCCGTATAATATCACACAAGACTGTCAGTTTCATTCCTAACCATCCGTCAGACAAGTATCAACAACTCTAATTAAACTGTTACTTATTTCTCCACTGTATCAAAAACCTTCGATCCTTCTGCATCAACTTGTCAGTTCGAATCCAAACGTGGTGACGAAATTCAATCATTGACACATCTCTGAGGCCTCTCTCCTCTTCCAGAACACATTTACCGTGTAAAAACCTCCACAGGGGTAATATCTCACACCCTACAAATTCACTTGTCATCTCGAAATTCAATTTACTCAGGTGCAGTACACTCGAGTGTGTGAGTGTGTGTGTGTGTTTGGCTGTGGGAAGCCTCCTTTTAATTCACATTAGTGTCAAGTCATTTCCCGGATTCATCAATCTCGAAAAGAGTTCAATTACGAAATTTACCAATCGAGGCGAAAAGCCGCATATTCAAATACAAGTCAAGATTCCTCTCATCCAATCTACACTCAAACTAAACCACTTTTGCATCAAAACTAATTACCTCTGTGTAGTAAAGAAACAAACATTATTGAAAAAGTTGTGTAAAGTCATTTCTGGGGAATTGAATTCGTGTGCAATTATTAGCGGTTGGTGTGGTGAACCGAAATCTTGGCGAGTCAATCAAGATCACATTTTTTCCTTCAGACATTAATCGACCTGTGGGTGAGAAGTTGGTGGTGCAGCAAAGCAAAGTCCTCTCGGTTGTCTTGTAATTACACATCCACCCCAGAGTCAATGAGGTAGAACACTTTTGGTGACAAAAGAAAAAGGGAGAGTCAAACGTGACATGACTTGGCGAAATGCAAAACTCACCATCACTTCTACCGCTAGACCTTTCGAACTAATCAAAGGCCATTGTCGATTGTGATCACTGCCGAAGCCCAGTGTCCCGAGACTATCAATTTAAAAGATTAAAAAACGGCAGTTTGGGATCTTCGGAAGAAAATCCTATTTCCTATGGAACGGAAAAAATCTGAACAAAATGAAAAGTTGAAAGTGACGCTTACACACAAACTGAAACTACAAAACTACGTGTAATCTACTGGTACACACTCACGCATGGACATATTAGGAGGATTCATTAGGGAGGAAGAATATAACCAACCTCTCTATAGTTTGTGTCATTCAAGCGGAAAGTGACTTTTGAAAACTCTGATCAGATAACCGTGTATTTTAAATAATTAAGTGTACTACACAGACGACGTAGACACAGAGAATAGCTCTCATTTTACTCCTTGAAGTTATACACATTATACACATCACCTGTATTTAGGCTAGAAGGAGAGTTTGGAGTTGTGAACATTGAATTCAATATTTACACTTAATAACAGGCAATCCACCATCATCACTTGTAGAGAGCCGAGTGAAACTCCTCCCTTAGTTAAAATTCATGAGGAAATTGTGAACCCTTTTAATGAAATATAAATGTCATTTCTCAGTCAACACGGTCTATTATTTCAACTCCGCCTACTCTTGTAAGGGTAACGAATTAAGGATATCACAGAATCAGGCAGGACAGAGAAGATTCCCATTATTCAATCTATTTGCTGTGTGAACTGTGAATGTCTCGTCGTTTTATCTTTGGCAGTCTGAATACACCGAGAAAAATTTGAAGTGTTAATTATCCCACAACTCGATAATTCGGGGTATTTGTTAATTACCCGTTTCGGAGTTTGCACACTTGGTCTCTCTCCTCCTCAAGTCGATTATAAATAAATGGATATATTTTTGTCGTGGATAAATTGACAGCATAATAGCTCACTATCTCTCCACCTCTCTCTCTCTCATGTTAGAAGAGGTAGGAAGTGACGAAGAGTGTGTTTAAAATTGTGAGACGTTGTCAGTGACAGGATAACTTTATGCATCACAAAATAGGTTACTATTTTGGAAGTGAGGACGGACGGAGCTCTGCTGCTCTTAAGTATTCAACAACGCTGGCGTTCACATTAATAGGAGAAAGTGGTGGAGAAAAGTTCCCTGCTGAACAAATGTGTGAAGTAAAAATGGACCCTGAGTCGGCAGGGAGTGACCGAGTGGAATCAAAATCCCCCATCTCCAATGTCAGTAGCTGTGATGGGGGTGGTCGCCTCAATAACACTCACAACAAGTCCACCAAAGATCCCTTGACACCCATCAGTCAGGATGACGAATTATCATCAGACGACTTAATCAGCGTGGGTGGAAGTCCGTCTCCATCTTTAACCTCACCTGATACCCTTTCACGCACTAATATGGATGATTGTTGCTCCGAAGACGAATACTTCAGACCACTCAAAAAACTGAGGATGCTTAAGGTGAGCACAGAGTTGTCATTCATAGTGTAGAGGTTGTCTTGCGATTTAACTTCTTTTTCCGTAAATCGTGCAGTTTCCATTAAACCCTTTGGATGGTTTTTTCCTGCCTCCTTCTCAACTGGGTGCATGCGAGCGAGGTGGTTAAGTGAAAAGATAACAATGGCGATTAGTAGGTTTCATAGCGTGAAGTGACAATTCTTCTGTGTGTGAAGATGAGTAAAGAGCACGGGGATGGATTGAAAAGTATCCATTTGGAAGAAATATAATTCAAAAGACTAGAATTATGAGGTGCCAACAACCGTGGAATTATGTACATCTTTATTTCCACTCTTTTCAAACCACTGCTGATGCTGCTGCCATCAGAAAGCACTTTAGAAGGGCTATTAATAGAATGATACTTATCTCAACCTCCACTCTCAGTTTACGAGCACCCTCTTCGCTCTGCCTTAATCCGTAAATAATTTCAATTCAATTTTATCTCCTTGTGAGATGAACAATTTTACTATTCACAGTTTAAAAGTACAATTGTACAATATGGGATTTTTTCCTTTCCAACACTCACTCACTCACTCAGTGTCATGGAACTTTGCTTGAGTTCATCTTGTAAAGATTTAAAATGCTAACGTACTTTATGAAAGAGCTTGGCTTGAATATTTTTAGTAAAAAATCCGCGTCTTCTTCTCAAAGTCACGCAATAATTTCGAGTTTTTACAATTTCGGAAACTTGATTAATTACAGGTGGAATCTCCTGGAAACGGTGGACCATCAGGTGTTAAGTCCTTCTCCATCACAGATATTCTAAGTCATAAGACAGTTGCTGGCAGCAAAAGTTCTACCAAAGAATCGGGACGCAATGCTGAAAGTAACTCTGCAATGACTCAACAAAGAATAGTTCGTCCGTGGGATCCTCAAAGTAAATCAAATGGAAGAAGAAACTCATCCGATTCCTCCCCTTTAGATGCGTTATTTCAAATGACATCTAAAACCTTCGAAGGTCTCAACGGTCATCACGAAAGAGAAGGTATGTTACCTTTACCGCATCTCCAGCATCTAATTTCTAATTTCACCCAAACTTCATAGATTTCATAGATCTAGATGAAAGTCCCTATTTACCTTTAGACTTCTTTTACCATTTGCCTTTGCGGGTAGAGACCCACGCAAACCAATAATTAAATTGTATAGCAAGTGTAACAATCTGCACAACTTAATAATACGAACAATAATCGTGCCTAGAATGAAGATGTTGAGCAACAGCTGAGAAAAACCCGAACTAAAATGTAGTTGAACCCACAACTGATGATGATACAGTTGTTTGGATTAAACATTTTGATTAAATTAGCGACTGACTACCTACACTGCGTGATAGTACATATTGAAGGGGTGAATAAAAAATTGGGTGAAACTCATCAATACATCTGGCATTTCGTTTAGTAAGATTGTTATTGTGTAGGGGCGAAGGAGCGAGCGATTAAAAATTTCTACCTCTATGCATGAACATACATCATTTATATCGCTGACCGCAAAAAACAATTAAACAAACATGCAAACTAATTTAATTTATCATCACGAACGAGAGACTCAGTTGTAGATGTATGTTTCATTAATAAGTAGACATAGTGATACAATAGACACAAAGTTTGATGTCCGGTGAGTTCTTCATTCGAATTATTTCATTCAATCGTGAATGCGTGTAATGCTGAACGTGTGTTCTCCCCAGATGAATGAAGCTGTTATAATTATATCACACACACGTTTAATTAAGTTGTTGGGTTTGCCTATAGAAATGAAGGCCAACACGAGCATACCATTATTTATACTAAAAACTGTTGGGTGGGATTATGCTGCTCTGTCTATGTAGTCTGTGGTGAACCTCACATATAATAATAATATTATATACCCGAACGAAACGTCTGTGTGTCTTTGTTCTGTTTAATTAAATTAGTGCAGTCTTTCATGACGATATTGACAGGAGAGGTTTTTCACAACATTCACAAGGCATTTCTGTTTCCGTAGTCTACACAACGTGAATCATACGTAGAAATCCACATTTTACAGTGATACACATTTTACAATTTAAGCCTCGTGTGCACACACTTAATTCCGAGTTAAGTCGACCTCCATCATTTCCTACACGATTAATTAACTGTCCATTTTCAGCCAAAGACTCATTCACGAAGATCACCTCTCATTGTCAGTGAATATTAAGTGTGAGTGTTGTCCAAAAAGCTCTTCTCTTAGGCGTAATAAGTAAAATACTTTCGAAAGTGAAAGGTGCGTGGGCATTAATTAGCAAAGAGTACAATGAACCAACTCATTAAGATTCAACGCTATAAAACTAAAGTAGTAAAAAATAGAACTGTTGTAATTAGCCATGCAAATGTACTGATTAGGTCATAACAGCTTAGCTGATCAGTAGACCACCGCACAGTTTTCTCTTCTTGATTGATAAATGTAATTAATAACCATAACCGGAGTTATAGTACATTCACTCGTTAGCCCCAACCTTTTGATAGCGGTGGTGAGACTCATAAGACATAAACTATTGTTGCCAGGTATGAGAAACTCGATTTTCACATGGATTTGACCCTAACCACCAGGTAGGTAGGCTTCGTAGGTTGTGGTGGTTCGTACGGACGAACTAATTTGACTGAAAGAAAAATACATTATTATTGAGGGTATATATTATATATGGAGAGAGAGAGAGAGGTGTAGAGGAATATTTAATGGACTGGGGAAATGTCAGTAGTCAGTGAATGTAAATCGCTTGTGACAGCCGAGGTTTCCTTTTGCCCTCTCTCTCTCTCCTTTGCTCCACCTTCAGATTGGAGTAAGTAGAGATTTACGGATACTTTCTCGTTCAATCAACATTTGCGTGTATAAAAAGGAAGTATCATTTCTCCGACAATACCGCATTTGGTTTCTTGTCGAGGAAGGGGGTCGACCAGGCGATTTTTTCTCTGAACAGGCACAATATACCATCGGCAGTTGCCAATTTATCACTTTATACAAGTTGACACGAGGCTAACTATTCCCAGTATAATTTTCCTTAACTGATTGATTGTCTACTCACAGTCGTAAAACTTTCTCGAAAAGAAAGAACACTTTCTTGAGGCAGCAGCAGCAGCAGCAGCAGCAGCATGTGTGGTGGGGAAATTTTTATCCATCCTCATGACTTTTATTATTACAGAGAGAGAGCTGAGAAAAAAAAATATGTGTTTAATGCGATATGACCTTTAATGCATCTCTCTACCTAAAAAGAAGTATATGAAGTCACTTAATATTTAACGACTTTCCGCATGTAACTTGTGTGTGTGTGTTGTGTGTGTGTGTGTCCGCTTTATTACACAGATTAACTTCCTGTCCCTTCTGGTGACTTGCCGTGAGATTGCAAATACGACCAAAATCCAAAGTTTAGTGTGAAAAGGCTGGACAAGTGTTGAGGCACATGCAATCTCAAGTGTGGGTAATGGGAATTAAACGGGCGCCGGGGACGTAAACTTCGTCAAATTAGTGTGTATTTAGAATAAGGCTCATTAAAGTTTTCCTTTGGAGACGGCAAATAGTTTTGATGACAGATAATTGAAGCGCAGCTGTTGTGAGTTAACATTTCAAGCGATTAACGTGAACATGTTGACGGGAATCTTTTACTTTTGGGGATCGTTTCCGTTCCTTCAACTGTCAACCACACCACTTCGGGTAGAGAGACTTGTTCACTAACTGTCATCCTCTGATTCTTCTTCCTATCACATACAATTTCGGTTCCGGAGTGACATACTCTCAAGATAAGAGAAGTTAGGTAGGCCAAAAGGGGTGGGCCCAGATCCTGAGTTCTGTCGGACTTAGATTGAGACAAAAACTAATTATGAAGAGAATGAACTATATTATTGCAGAGAGACTTCTTCTTCTTCTTCTTCTTCTTTGACTAGCCGACCTATCTCCATGTCTCATCTCATCTCTAATGCACGAGACACTTTCTCTCACTACTGACAACTTAGTTGCAGATCAACTCAAGCTATTTTCAAGTTGGAGGAGGATTTGGCTCAGAAACTGATCACTGTGGAATTTCCAAGTGCGCTACACCGAACCGTTCCATGAAATCTCACATTGTAGACTTAACTGCGTAATGCTGACAGATTGTCTTGTTCTCCTTGTCAACATAATTTCTTATTTCCTCTAAACTTTCCTCTCTCTTTCTCTCTCTCTCTCCAATTCGTTAAATTTATTTATCTCAACTTCTCTCGAGAAAATATGAATCCCGTACACGAATACACAAAAGCCTCTTAATTGAATTGAACCACCCTTGAGACGAGATTCACTGTGGACTACACTCACAATTGTACTCACACACGTAATTTGAGTACACATTTACACAATAAGGCTTTTGACGCCTTATACGTCTGTCGTCTGACATTAATATGAGCGAAAGTAGCCAATTTTGCGTGGGTAAATAATCTTCCTATTTCGGAAGGAGAGGAGACAGTTCTTATGGATGAAGTACTAAGAAGTACCTACTTGTAGCCACTTCATTAAAGAACACATAATAAACCATTTTCCATTTTAAGAAACTCATTAGCTCGTCTACGAGAGTCAGTTATTCACGTCCAAGTCCACAGCACACAGTCCACATGGTCACACGAGATGAACACACACAACCTACTTATCCTTTCGTTTACATTTTCACTCCGCATCTTTCCTTTACTACTACCCATCCAAGGGTGGATTCGAGCCTAATTAGCGGTCCTTAATTTTTTCAAAGCCGTTCTTGTCATCTCCCCGTACATTTAATCTGTAGAATAATATCCTGCCTCAAGCTCCATAACAGTAGTATTGATTTCTCGTATAAAGTCTAAAATTAGACTATAAATACACAAGATTTCCACACAGATGTTAGTGTCTTTGCACTTTCTTCCCTTCACTTATTGAATACAGAAAGCTGAGCAATATAGAAGAAGACCCCAGACAGAGCGTGTTAGATTATTCAGCTCGTTTGCATTTGACTTAAAATCCTATGATTTGAATTTATTGTACGAAGAAAACTGTCAATTCCCCCGTAGTGTGTGTCACTGTGTGTGTGTGTGTGTGTGTGTGTGTGTGTGTGTGTGTATGTGTGGAATCTCGGACGTGGTTGGCTTTAAAAGGATGTCGAGGAAGGATAGAGGAGAAGTAGATAATCCGCGTGTCTCTCCTCTTAGCTGGCAGTACATTTTCATTGCTTAGTGGAGTGTCTAAAATTGTCTCCAGAAATCATTTGTCACTAAAGAACCCTGCGACTGCTTCCAGTTTGGAGTAGACTCGTCCTATAAGCTTTCATGTTATCACGATCGGGAAGCAATAATAGTTTTAGACATAATACACATAATCCAGCAGCAGACTCCGTGAAAGGACACCTTTGTATGCACCACCCTCCCATGACATTACCACTTACAAGAGAGTTCTCTTAAAGGAAACTCGAGTCGTCTCTTCATGTTCAAAGGAAATGGCTGTAGTCTTTACTCGAGTATAAGACATTATTTTGGAGCACACTTCATTTCTCTTTGAATGGGAGAGACCTTCGGAGATACTGCCGCGATGATATTCATTCGCCTCCTTCCTTCCTTCCTTATTCCTTCTCTCTCTCACAACGATCTCCTCTCCCGAATTCCAATTACAATTGGAATTTATATATCCCAAACCATTTGGCTTTACGAGAAACCGTTTATCCCAATATTGACTTTTTCTACCTCGTTGGTTCTTCTCTGATCATACTCATACTTAATCGGATGGAATGAACCAAGTTGTGTGAAGTGTGGATATCCACCAGCATTAATATAATCCATATGTATTCTTTCCACGCCTTCCTTTTCATTATTGATCCCACACACCATTCTTCCTCCTTCCTTTATTCATTCCTATTCTCCATTTATGTGAATTCATCCATTAATTTGTCCTTTATGTGTCGTAAACCAATAATAAATCCAAATTACTTGGATGAAAAACATCTATTTTTCCTAAAACCAGAATCGCTAACTCTCCTTGTCACACCATCACCCAATTCGATACGCAGAGAGAGAGAGAATTTTCTGAAATTTTAATAACTACTTCCATGTTTGCACACTCAATGTCACAGAATCTAAATTATTTTGCTTGCTAAGCTCAAACTTTAAAGTTAAATCCTGAGCCACACTCACACAATCCATTTACGACTATTGGATTAATCTGAAATCGCCTTTCATAATATTAGCACGGTTCAATTATGCATACGAGAACAGCCTTGTAAAAACAACTATAGGGCAAAATTGCATACATGAAGAGTATTGATTATCACATTATCAAACATTATTCGGGTGGAATTGAAATCTAAATGCCATGAATTTCGACGTCAAAACAGTGTATCATTTTCTAAGGAGAACAACTGCTTGGACATCGAAACACTTCTTAATTGATCGACTTTACACAGAACCTGTCGACTAAAATGAATTTGCTCCGGGAAAATAATAGGGCATCCGATAATTATCGCAATCTTGTTTGACCGGGCTCGAAATTCGTGGTTTGATATGAGCATAGAGATAATATAGCTAAATTGTTTTTAAGTTTCATTAAAGTAAAATAATCTCTTGAACTATTAAAATGGGAATGAAGGGGTTTGAAGAACTCATCATCATCGACCACCACTGATAAATGAGTGGAACGGGAGAGAGAGAGAGAGACTAAAGACCGATGTGAGGGTGCTGATTAGTAGGCGTGTGTTAGCTTTACTTTTGTGCTCTATTCATTAATAATGAACTGTGAGGAACCTTTAATCATAATACAACTCCAGTCTATTGTGCATGTTTGACACAAAACTGCAACTAACAGGCTCGCACGTAGTCATTTCCATTTCTAAGGTAGATACTGTCTGAGATTGCATGATAACAACGGTGTTCAATGCGTCCTCGTGAAACTAAAAGTCGAAACACAATCACAATTAAGTGAGTAAAGACAATAGGCCAGAGTGTTCGTCAGAAAAGAATAATACAACGTCACACTCTCCTTAATTATTGTTAAATGTGTGTGTGTGTGTAGATATCTTCTCAAACACTAAAAGGCTATTACATAGTTGACGAGTCTGCATTGTGCTAACCCTTGCTAAAGATTTGATTAGGACAACGATAAATAATGCTATGCAGCAGGTATAAACAAAATCGCATTGTGTGGAGAGCACAGAGCAATCTCACCAGGCAATCAGTTCGTTATTCGTTTGCTTCTCCAACATTATAACCAATGAAATTGAAAGCTCAGTCTGTCATTATTCCATGACACATTCAATTACGAAATTCGAATGATTTTTATCTTCAAGTCTTCAAGCATAAGTATACATTGTAGTTCGCACAATTGACAAGCAAGATTCGCTCATTGCTCTCCGAATTGGAACCAGAAATAAATCTGATCTACAACAGAAAAAAACACTTTAAGTTTAAATCATACATTGACATTTATTTAACACGAGAGTAATGATAACGACACAAAAAAACCAATAAAATAACAACAATGAATTAAATTCTAGGATTCAAACAATAAAGTTTGCACATTTTGAAAATACAAAAATGAATTAAAGTTGTTGTCAGTTGATCAAATTGTTAAACTTAATAATATAAACTCTGCGCTTTGTGTAAGTGAACAAGAAAAGGTGTACACACGAAGTAACTCGGACTGATACATGCGAATCAAGAAATAAGTATTCACACAGTTGAAATAGGATTAAAGCAAAAAGCAACAAGGAAAGGCAAAGATGAATGACCACTCACCTGTCAATCAAATCAGGCAAATTTATTCTAATTGTATGAAAGAGAAGCCGCTCAAACTGGTCTTGGAGATAATTATTGATTCTCATTATGATATCTGCTTTAATATCTTCCGTTTGAACTCATCACTTCTTCAGTTTATCCAATTCACTGTTGACTTTACCTCTTCGTAATTATCCATCGTGATGACTTCTGCTTGCAAAACGAAATGAAATTATTGTCCACGAATTAACAAGCTGTTTTATATAAAGGTTTTACTAATAACAGCAGAGAAGCAGGTTAAAAAAGAATTCCCTTTTCTCCAGTAACTTGCAGCAGCGGAAGGAGACTGCATAATATGCATTTCATATAAATAAGCATAACTATAAAGCATATATTTTTATAGACTGCCGATATGTCTAAAAGAGCCTCCTCCGTTGAATCGAGTGAATGTGTATTGTTTAATTCACACACACGCATCAAAACTATAATGGAGCATTGCAAGCAACCGGCAACCGGTACCTACACACACTCGTACTGATCTAGTAGACTGGTGAATGGTGATGATGATAGTAGTTTCGTAGATTCGTAGTTTCGTAGTTTCGTAGTTTTCATGCAATTTATCAAGTGCAGTGGAAGAGCATTCCCTTTGGCCCATGCAGGGTTGCTTTGTTTCCAGAAACCTTCGTCTCATTTTCATGTTTTCTTTCATTCATTGCTTTTTCCGTTCGTTATCTTAATTACTGCGGTAGATTTTTAGACAATAGATTCTAGAACAAACCTTAGGAGAAGGTGATGATTAAATATTTTCTAGTGACACGAAACGTGATCAGGTAATAATAAGTTGTGTAGCAGCAGCAGCAAAGGAAAGTGGAAAGAACCATTTGGCATTTCATCAGCACATTTGTTTTTAATAATTACTGCCTCTACAGGAATCAGTAGTATAATCGTTAATATAAATAAAACGCATCGCTACCTGTGTCCATATAAATATAAAGCATACACACACACACACACACATTTATATATATATATATATATATTTATATAGGAATTAACACAGGTAGAGAGAGAGAGAGACGATTCCACTACACCTACTACAACTACAACATCCCGTATTTATTTACTTTGCCTGTGCGTGTCCTCTTATCCAACTAGACTTTTTCTCCTTCCACCGGGTTGGACCATAAAAATAAGACTAAGGATTCCGTGTATCACGTCTCTTTCTTAACACTGCCCAAGTGTTACACTTCTTCTTCGCTCACATTTTTAATTCATCTCCAGCTGAATTAAATTATCACCGTTGATTGCGAAAAGGGCAAGCTAATTGGGATTTCCACAATTACTGACTTCCCTTAATGCCCCGTGTCCTATTATATGCAATGAATATTTACTCAGACAGCCTGGCAAGTGAACTACATGTGAGTGATATATTCACATATCAACATGTACATTAGAGATATATTATTATTCCATAAATCATTCAATGTCACATTTCCACTGGAATTGAAGTGACCGTGTTTGGTGTTAATAAGGAATGCACGCCATAAACTCTCTGAGACGAGCGCACTCACACACATTTTCAATAATTACCGAAGTGCAAAAACTGCAATTATGAAATTCGGTGCACTTCGCATCCTGGCCTGCTGTAAGAGTATATAAGGTTCTTGCAAGTGTGTCGATGATACATTTAACACGGAGTATTTCACGCTTTCCACTTGGAAAGCCAGTTTACTCATTAGCTATTTTTCAATTATTGCTCCTTTCTCCACGGTGACTGGAGGAGAGGAATCAAAAGTGGAATGTGCTTGCTACTCAGTCCACAAAATAATGTCTGAGAGCGTTAAAGAGCAAATTGTTATTCGGTGTAGTTTATCGCATATTGAGAGTACACAAGCTGAAAATGACTAATCTGTCCTTTTCCGGAATGGAATTCCACGTAAGCAAACAGGCGTAAATGATACACGATGCCCTTTGAATAATACTGAGGTTCTTCCACACGTTCCAGTTTGTTATCGGGAAACGTCCTTTCTTACGGGACACTTTCCCTCACTCCCATTAGTTCATTCCATTTAATTTTTGCAACGAAAGGGAGACGCAGCAGAAGAGAAGACTGTGTGTTTAACTCTGTGTTGTTTGTTTATTATGTGAGTGCAGGAGAGAAAATGTGTAGGTTTTGTGTCATTTGTCAGATCCCTATATTGCAGCAAGGATTGCAGGGGGCTATACTAACTTTGCACTCGGATAACCATGAAGTATTTACCCAAGTTTCAAATTATTATTATTACAACCGATCCTTCCCTCATTAATCTTTTGTCAGCCACTTCCACCAACTTCGTTTGGGTGGTTACTTAATTCTAAAGTCCATAATGCTTGACTAATCTGCAATATTGCAACAATCATGAAACGACAGTAATGCAAACAATGTACAGTTATTGCGAATAAGTAGACTAAAACTACTCCATGAACATTTTTATCCGCGAGCCAGTTAAACAATCAGAAAGTTTTCACAGAAACACTAAAACTCACACAAAACATTTATGAGTAAAACTGAAATTCCTTAAGAATTTAATTCTGAACTTATTTTGACTATTGCACTTACTGAATTGAGAGAAGTTAAGGAAACGATGCAGTCAAAGGAAGTCGTAATTACGATACTTGTAAGTGCAAGCTGGAAAAACAAATCTTTATTTGTGTTGAAATACATTTTCTTATGGGATAATGATAAATGAACGAAAATGGTTCATGAGAACTGAAAGCGAACATGTTTTGCTGTAGCTCCAGTTTCCTTGATAAAAGGTTCTTTTCAACGTGCATCTTTCATCGTATAAAAACATAAAATTGGATGACTCAAGATTATATGACATTGCTCGTAGAAATATTACTTCCAAAAATATACTCAAACATTCTTTAAGTTAGCAATAAGGTTCATATATAAAACAAATTAAATGGTCTTCAACTTTGTTTATAAAAATTTCAAAGTCAAACTCACGTCCACCTTCAACCTTAAGTCTTGTCATCTTGGGTGTCACAAATAAAACTTCATTTTGTAGCATGCTTTATAATTCCGCTGTACCAATCAACTTTCATCTCAGTTAGGTACAACCACATAAACCTTTCTCTGAGTTGACCCTATAGTAGAAGTTCCAGAATGAATGAACATAATTACAACAAACTGCAGGTAGAAATTAAGAGTACCACACTGCTGGATCAAGAGTTAATGCGTGTAGAAATACAACAAACGGCAGGCTTTGTGTTGATTAAGTCTGTTTATTAAAAAAATAATGGGCTTCAATCAGCAATTACGATAATCGGTGGTAGTGAAACTACTCCTTGTAGAATAATAATTTTCCTTATCCCGTCTTTTTTATGTTGTCCCGTAGTAAGATTTATATAAGTAGTAATTACTCTCCTGCGAGCTGCTGTTCGCTGTTCTTATCATGCTGCCATTCTGCTTACTAATATTTCCTGTGTTCCCTGATCATGAGGCCGATTTCATTCCCTATCTACCAGTGAAAAGGAAAATCTCAAGTTTTAAATTCTCCTGTAACCAGCAAGTAATTATAACCGTAACTTGTTTAAAATGACAAATGAGCTATGGGCTTGGGACAATCACAGTCTATATAGTCAAGGACCTAATTAGTAAGTAGAACTGAAGGGGTATTGTGAAGTTGAGTTTGTACTTCTGACTCAACGACGTCGCAAACTCAGACAGATCACCTACAGATCCATTCTCTCTGTGTGAAGATCTTATTTTTATTCTGGCTCAAACTCAGACTTACATACTGTGTAAATCCCCTTCTAACATTCAAAGTGGATTTTTCCTGTAATGAAATCAAGAAGGGATTAAATTCGACAAGGAGGAATGGAAACAAATTGAACTGCCTTAAATGCCTGACACACACACACACAGTCTGCAGCACCACCAAAGCAAAAGACACGAAAGTGAATTTGTCTCCGAGTCGGATTTTCTTCAATATATTATACACTTCGTATAAAACGAGGTGAGGAAGTGTCCCATCGTTCTTCCCACACATAGTTAGTCGACTACGAAGTAAATTTTAACTCGGGGTTGCAAGCATGAGTGGTTTAGTAGCATTTGCCATGCCTTGAGGTTCCTAATGGTTATGCATAAATAAACTGCACTTTTAGATGGATAATTTTTATGTATTTTTTCATCTGTTAATCTATTCCAACCTCAGCTGTCATAGTTTTGCCCATTAACTTAAACGTACTCAAAGTGTAGCGTTGTTACAGGTTTATTTATTGCTGCATTGGAACACAATTTACGTCCATAGATGTTAGGATACGAATGTTAGTCTTGACTTGGTTCATATCAAATTGTTAGAGACGACTGGGACTCCCATTAAGACACGTAAGAAGGAAAGGGACGAAGAAGCTTGAGCAAATTTTTGATGAAGTGAGGAAAATGCATAAAAATGTCATCAAGTAAAGCTCGTAAACTAGGTCTTGGTTCAGTTGTTAGTTTAATGGGCTATTGAAAAACGTGAAACGATATCACCAGTTCTTGAGTGAAGTATCTTGAAAAGCTAATGAGTGTGTGTGTACTTTTGTGTGTAACTTCCTTCTCAACGTGGATTTCACGGATACGTATCTCTGGAAAAGTTGCAGCAGCATCAGCAGGAGCAGAGAGTTGTCAAAAGCCGTGTGTGTGTGTGTGAGTGGCCAATGGAAATATAAATATCGAAATGCGATAAGTGGAGAACACACAACTCCCTTGAGAACTCATAGATCAAGGAAGAAGTCTTGAGAGAAATGGGCTCCTTAGAGTATTTATTTCATTTCTTACTGAGACACACACACACAAGAGAGCTGGGAAACAGTAAAATCTTCACCACGTTTCCGTGTTATTTTATCTAAATATACTTTAGTAGTTGGTTAATACTCATTAAAGCTGACAACTGTGGTATTTACGATTGAAAAAGGCCTATGAAAGACAAACCGCTTATGCAATAAGTTAAACTGCCAATTAAGTTAGATATGTTAGCCTGTTTGTTGGTGGTGGTGATGGCAAGTTGGTTTGGTTTTTGCTTGAGTCGATGGTAGTTGGTAGTTCATCATGGTTTAGAAACAGAAAGTTTTGTATTGAATTGAAATCGTGCAGCAGGGAAAAGTCAACCAGAAAAGCAAATAAATCACAGCCTCACCCGCTGGGGTTACAGGATCAACGGAGGTGACACCGTACCAAAATTTATCATGTCTCTAAAATCGATTTCTCCTCCTACTCGCTCTGAACTTTTTCATTTTATAGCTGTAACATTAAGCTAAGTAAAATAAATGCAATCAATTTACAGATGACATCGGTCGGAAATTGTGTGAAATATTTCTCAATCTAAACTGCCAACTTGTAAGTTTCAAAGAAATATCTGCTACACCGAAATTCATGGATTCACATGGCCAGACTCGGTTTAAACCCTTAAAGCCCGTATCTTCGGAATCTACTTAAGCTTAAGTAGTACAAGAATTCAATTCAAATCCTGATTTATCTCTGGTAATTTTGACCTTAATAAGTGCTTAAAGTAAATGGCTCTCTGCGTCCTATTGAACGGAAGCTTTATACAATGTCAACTCACAAATTACTTAAATTGACAGCATTAATCACGAGAAAAGCCTTTTCTTTTTTATTGGACTTTCTTCCAATTCGATTATGGCCTATAGTAGTACTCATGTGTACACTCTGTGTAGTCCTGGATAATAATGGAGACAAAGTAAAAAAAACCTTCGAACAAGTAGATTGACTTTTTCCCACTTCCTACGTGGGAATGAAGGCCAATTTATTAAGTAAGAGCATGTGGTGTGGTGGTGACAAGTAAATAACAAAAGGACAAACCTGAAAGCCAAATAAAGCAATCAAACTTGGGTCATCATTAGTCATGACATCGTAATGTGCATCTATCCGTCCATCCATCCATCCATAGTTGGTTACACGAATAAAGAGAATGGCTTCAATTGAACGAGCTGTCTGTGAACTGCTTGCTACCCGTGTTGAATGGCAGGCGAGTATATCGTGTCAAAAGGAGAGTTCATAATAGGGAAGTGTTTTTAAAATGGGAATCGATGATGACTGACTGGACATGTCAGGCAACTGTAGCTCCATTGTATGGGCTGGATTATGAGGCAGCCAGGGAATAATAATAATAATGATAATGATACAACAAGGCTCTATCATGGATTCGTCTATTCGAGTCTAGAACTGCGGTGACATGCTAATATTTCTCCATTTACTACAATGGCGAGAAGTGCCTGCTTGATTTACTCTCTCCCTCACTCGTGTGTGTGTGTCTGTGTGTGTGTGGAAGGCAATATTTCCTTCGTAATAAATTACAGGTGCATGCCCCCTCCCATTTGATGGATATTCAAACGGAAGTATTAAAAATGTATCTGCAAATGGGATGACAATAATGAGTCCTCTCTCCGCCTAATCAACTCATGATTATGATATTATGCAATAATGGAAACCAACTCCCGTCTCTCTCTCACAGCTCTCTCTTCCAATATCCCAATATCAACTATCGCCTTATCCCTGAATAATTAATTTACCTAAATCTTGATATCCAAATTGGTTAGGGGCGGTTTATCATTTTTGCCTCGTGACAGAAAAATGACACATACTTGACACAAATCAATACTGTTACGGTTTATTTAGACACTCTTTAATCGAATTATCACGTGGTGGTAGACTCACTAATGCTCCCTTTTTTCAACTACTCATAAGCATCTGCCTGCTCAACCTGTCACCAAGCCATTTGGAGAGAAGCAATTACCTCTGCTCCGACTTTTTAACTGTCTATATTATTCTCCAGCCTTGCACCATCAAATCTTCTATGCATTTCACTCAATCGCTGATGAACAGTATTTATTAATCTCCAGTCAGAAGTTGGAATTCTCTAAATCATTTAACTATAAAAATGGCCTACGATCAGGGCCAACGATGGGTTGATGAAATTTAGGCATTTATATCCACAGCCATGTGCACGATGCAACTAAAGGTGGAATTCAACTTTAGTTGGAGAAAAAAATGACAGCACCTTCCTGAATAGCCTTCCCCTTTCTACCTAATTTGGTCATTAGGTTAGACTCACAGAGACGCAGTTCTCCACACTTTATAACTAGTCTGTTCGAATCTTCGAAAATTTAAAATTCACGTGGCTCCTTTTTAATTATTTCAGTGTCATATGCAGAAGAAATTGTGCCGGTGTTGATTATGAAATTCATTATTACTACGGAAAAAGTCATTAGTTTAAGAGAGAAAGTTTGTAGCATTAAACTCATTCAAAGAACAAGTACACATATAGCTTAAATAATAAATAATCGCTTTTATAAATGAAAATTACAGCTTTGTACACTCATAATTGGCAATACTTAACGAGGACATTAATGAATGAGCCTTTTAGCTTCTAAATTACAGTTGTAAGTTTGTGTTTCATCGAGGTTTGCAAATGGCTCATGACTCAGTCACATTTTAATAAACTAATTAAACATAGATTATAACTAATCAAATTGAATTTTAACTTGCAGATATTGGCCAAGGAAGCAACGCACAAATGTTTTCTTCAAGGCAGCCTCCTAAAAAGAAAAGAAAATCTCGCACCGCCTTCACAAACCATCAAATATTTGAGCTCGAAAAGCGTTTCTTGTACCAAAAATACCTTTCACCTGCTGACCGAGATGATATTGCTCAACAGCTAGGACTTACAAATGCACAGGTAATTACTTTTACAAACTACTTCCACTTTGTTCACCTAGAAGGTATGAAAGTTCCCCATATAAGGGTTGTAATCGCTATGGCTTCTGAGAATCAGCCTTGTCATAAACATGCACGAATACTTCCTTAAAATCCTGCACAAAATTTGGATTCTTAACCTTTCAGAAACTTGAATAATTTACCTCATATACTAAACACTTAGCAGCACAGCTCAAGTCAAATTGAATAGGATGCGTTACCTTTCACTCATATTTTTTATAGTTTGTCGCATCTACACAAAACAGAAATATTATTGTTTAGAAAACAAATATATTCTAATGCTCGTTTCTGTATCGTTATTAGTCATAATTTTAAAATGGTGTCTGTTTACGAGCAAGTATTTTCGTAAGTACCCCGACGACTGGCATATGCAGCTGTGTAGTTTTGTAAATACATAATACGCTCGTTTACGATATATACGAGTGAACTAAAATGGTTGTAGTTTAGCTGTTGTAAATTGTAATAACTGGAGTTGATCCTCAAAATAAAAGCGCACCTGTTTTATCCTCCACGAGATAGTAAATTTATTTAAACATGAACACGTCTTCACAGAATATTCGGAGTAGGCTGTGAGTCCAATCATAACATGAAATAGACTGCTTTTATATTTTGACCTGCATATTTGTAATTTATAATTCTGCTTTCATGCACAGTAGTTACATACACCCTGCTTCCTAAAAGGAACAACCCTTTCATGGAAGAAATAAAGTACTAAACGAAGTACATTTTTTATAACAGACTAACTGTTAACTAGACCTCAGACTCATGATCCATTTTATTCTGGACTGGGTGAAATTCACCATCATTTTCTCTTGATGATAATAGAGTGATTTCAAAGATATCACAGATGATTGGGTAGATTGCATAGTCCTTGAGAATTTAATGAGCTTTAATGATTATCGGAATTGAATATGAATCATGCATCTAAAAGTAGAAGCTGCACTTACTCTTCATATGTTCCATCGAATACTCACCGAGATAATAGGTTGTAATCAAGGGTAAGGTTGTTATTATCATCGCTAGATTTATCCGAACTGCATAATGTGAACTAGAACAAGACCAGAGAATCTCTCTCCGTTTCGAAGAAAGTTTTTGTTCTGTCCGTGCCAGTTGATTGATAGTATCTCTCCTCTCCTGTCCTGTGTGCATGATTCTAGCTAGAGTTTAGACTTCACTTTTATCTCCTACAGGATACAACCAAACTCAAGGCCTAAAGCTTAAAGCTAACCTGAACTTTGATTCGTCAATTCCTTTTTTACATGCTGAGAATCTCCATCCACCTTTACGTCTTCAAAATTAGATGTATAAAAACAATCGTCAGTCTCTCTCAGTCAGTTTCCTACGAATCTTGGCTTACGCCGGCATACAAGTAGTTTCTAGTTTCTAGGTTCTCATTCACCTGCATAACTTCCAATAAGAACCTTCACCTTCGCACTATTTGCAATTTTTGACAACGATCGCAAGGAGATCTCACTGTTTTCATTGATTTGGCAGTAAGAATTTAAATGCCAATTAAAATGAGGAAAAATGTGGATGAATTTTTCTGCAGTTCTAAAGAATTAATCACCAGTCAATCACTAGAGAGTAACATTTCATCAAAAAACTCTTGTAAACCTAGGCCACAAGATTGCAATTGCACTGGGGCAATTGTAGAGGGTACCGGTTTTAACCGTGGGCAATGCAACGAGGTAGTTGTATAAGTTTGGGTGCCCATCCAGGCAGAGTGTATATATATATATATATAATATATATTATGTGTATATATGGGAAGCAGGCGATTGATGTATTTAGGAGTGGATATTACCATGTCCGGTTGAATGTCTAACATCTGAGGAGCTTTTTAGCGTGCTTAGAGGTATGTCAGTTTGTTGGAAACGACCCTCTTCCTTCTCTACTTACCTTCACAAACAGCCCTCTGCTTTGTTTCATGCACATGCAACTAAATGAGCTCCAGTGCGTGTCTCGAAGACCAATAATAATAACGACACAGTCAACACACGGGAATGAGATTCATGAGGCATCTCCTGCTTCGTCCCATCATATCATCGTAACGTGACTGATGTTAAATTTGTGTCGAGTGATGAAGTGAACAGAGCCACTCTGGGGTAACGGGTAGACGGGACTAAACGAAGTCTTCTCATGTTATCATCTTCCGGTGAAACTCAACTCTGCTAGGCCTTTCCTATAGCTTTTCACTTTTCCTCTCTCCATCAGCCCACCTTAATTTACAACCCTTCATCACATATTAACCTACATCATTCAACCTATTTAGCAAATGTACGAGACACACACTACCTTATGCCAATTTGAGTTTAAACAAGCTTATTATGTCTCCTTGCAGGTGATAACGTGGTTCCAAAACCGAAGAGCAAAGTTGAAGCGCGACATGGAGGAGTTGAAGAAGGACGTGGAGTCAGCGAAGCTTCTGTCAGCGCACAAGTCATTTCTAGAAAGCGCTCATGACCTCGGACTGCTGAAGAAGCGACCTCAGAGTCAAATGGACATGCAAGCAGCAGCTGCGGCCTCTTACCACATAGTATCTCCAGGGTCTTCCTCCCAGTCCTCCCATTCACCCATCAATCTCACGTCGGAATCTCCTCCCTCCACCCATTAGCCACCCTTCCTTCCACCCTTCTTCCTTCCTTCCCACCAGCCTCGATCCTTCCAGCCTTCCTTCCTAATCACGTCAACTCAACCGCAAATTGAAAAATCAACAGTCATCATCATCTCACCGGAGCCCGGGTTAACTAATCGTAAGTGATGGATGAGCAGATGAGAAATTCATCATTTCACCTCAGAACGACGACGACGACAACGACGACGAGGCTCCTTCACTGCCAAAAACACAAAAGGGCTTTTCTCTCTCACGATGATAGAATTAGTATTGTTGTCATCATTTTGTACCCAAATGAACCTCCATCTCCATCACCACCATTTTAACCGTAGCACATTTTTATAAGCCTACTCTCACCAACAACTTTACTAAACTTTACACACAAAAACTCTCCTGGGTTGTTGTAAGTATTCTAAATTGACTTGTTGAATCCTCGAAATGATGACATATCTATGGACTTTTTTATCGCTCAAAAAGGGCGTTCATCTGAATCTAGGATGGGCATCATGAATTTCAAATGAACCCCATAAATGCTCATTGAATTCATTACCCAGCACTACAAAATTCACCGAGGATTTCCTGGGCTATCCTTTTTTATTCTTATCGTAATCGTTATCCACGTGAACTCTCACTTTCGTTTTTCTTCTACGACTTTTTTACGGTGACACTTTTACATGCAAATGGTTATCGCCTAAAAAACAGGCTTTGAACTAAAAACCAGTCTATGTCACCAGCTCAGTTATTTTTCCTAGATTCCTTTCAAAATTATTACGAAATCTGTACCTTGCACGCAGTCAAAGAAATAAGTTCCCTCTTGTGTTCATAAAGAAGTTATAATTGAAATCGTTTACACACGGGCTTTTGAAATGATGACGGATGAAGAGAAATAATAATATGCCGGTTGTAGGATTAAAAGTTGTTGGAGAGGAAGTGTGAGCAATTAACGAATCTATTGATACGCATAATACACTTCTTAATGAACATTCCAAATTGTCATCATACTTAAAATTCGTTGTCACCACCAGACATATAAATACACAGAGCGTATGTAAGTTAAGAGAAAGTATTTAAAGTCAATAAGCGTTTTAGATAACAAACACTTACGATTAGAAAGATGAATGATATTGTAAACGGTGAATAGGTATTTTACGGGCATGTGTGTCTGCAAGAGCTGATAAGTATTCTCGCAATTACAATCAGTCAAATTAGTTTTACTATATAAACTATAATAAAAGCAGTGTGTTTAGAAGAAGTGAAGGAGTTTGGCTATAGAGGCAGGAAACACGCAGAGCAAAGAGTTGATTGGTTAGAAGGTTTCATAGTTTGGTCTCAAAATATCAGTATTATAATGAATTAGGTTTAAGGTAATCCGTCAGAAGAATCCCGTCATACGTACGTAATTTAAAGTTGTATGATATACGCAACTTCATACTTACAAATAATTGTTAGTTACAATGAGAAAGAGATGAGGACCCCACGCATTTCATAAGATTTAATTTTTTACGTAGTTTTACGCAGCAACAATCTATTTGATTTTCCACAAGCCATCTACACTCTGTTTAATCGGCAGATTAATAATTTGAAATCAAAACGTGTAACCCATCCAAGAGACTGTTTAACATATATTTCACAACATACAAAAGGGAAATAATAACTAGAGCCTTTTTTGCAAACACCATTTGGTACATTATTAATGACCGTTTCACTTAAAAGCTGACATTCACTCAACTATCAATTGTATTTATGTTGTAAGCTGTATTTATGAATGAAAACAATATTATTATTATTATATCCATTTGAATTCAACAAATTTATTCAATTTCCCTCCCAGAATTAGTTCACTTCCTCTCTCTCTCTCTCATTTTACATGTCCACATTGTCCACGTTTCTTTCATTTTTCAATTTGTGGGTTGATTAATCGATCTCGATGCAATTTATTACAAGTGTGGATATTAAAACGGTTTACATTTTAAAGTGTCAAATTATTTACAGCAATCCAAAGTTCGTAACCTACACTATACAAAATGTATTTCTACATGTTGTATACTGGATGCATGCGTTAAGTCAATTATTACTAGCCTTCGTATAATAACAAAAGTAAAAATGGTAACCTTGTGACTACAAAATTTGAATTAGCATTGTATCATTACTGTATACTTTTGAGAATGTGTCAAAAGTCCTTTTACGAGATATATGTGTATACACTCGAATGGATTGGTAAGTATAAAATATCGTCGTCGCCGTAATAAGTATGTATGTAGTCAGTAAGATAAATGCGGCAGTCAAAGTTCAAGAAATGATACTAGAATATAATCCTTTTGAGAATAAAATAATTTTAGCTCGTTAATGTGAAAGTGTGAAAGCACAAGGTGAAATATTTCCTTTTGAAATCCCGTTACATAATTAATCATAGATGAGTTACTTATGTACGAAACTGTAAGACAGCAGGTGTACGTACAAGTTTAAAAACCATCCCGTTGTTATATTCCTCGTGCGGTCATCGTTGAGTTCCGTTCACAAGCATTTTATTACGTGTGGATCAAAGATGTCGAACTGGTAAAAGGAGGGTGTCGAGTGAAAGCGAACAATAATGACACACTTGCACACAATATTTGCGCATGTAATGACTACTTGCTGAACGCAAGCACAGTAGTCATTTGCAATAACCAAAGGAATGAAAGTTATAATATTATTTGTTGGGCGAAAGCTATACTATTATTATTTGTCTCTTCGAATATTTGTAATTATTTATTGTGCTACGTAATCTTCTGTTGATAAGCAGATATACTATGTACCCTAGTTAAGTGAAACTAGACTGTAGAAAATTGGACTGTCTATGATGATAATTGAATATTAAATAATGCTAAATTAACGTACAACTTTAAGTCTAACTTTGCTTGTTTATTACATCATGCTTTATCTACAACCATGATTGATAAGAATACAGGAAATAAAGTTCCATCGTCATAAAACAATTCAAACCTTCCGTTACTTATCAATTCAATCAATTATTTCATCCGTCAAAAATCTGGCATAAAATATATTGATCAAAGCACAGTATTTTTTATCATTTGCGTCAGTCTGAGGCTGTCTTCATCTTTATGTGTGTACTTTGCCTGCAACATAACTTCATGAAGTGAAGCATTCAAAGTTTGAGTGAGCTTGGAATTCAAACAGATAAAAAGTACCTCTGTTCGTGAAAATGTGTCTTCTGAAAGGTTGAAGGTATCATTTGCTGAGCGGCATGAGACATTTCGAGTGTAGATAAATTCCCAAATCCTGCATAAACCCCAAATTAATTAGTAACAATTAAGGTTGAGCTTGTTGAGCCAATCAGTTGTCAGTAGGTTGACGTTCAAGTGTTTCTCAGATTATTGATCGAAACAATATATCCTAATAGGTAGTTCCCCACTTGAGCTTGCTTATTTATGCTATGTTTCTGTATTATACAATAAGAATGATTGTATCATGAAATTATGCGTCGTCAAATATATAATCAGTTTTATTTTGATATACCATCCATCCAGGACAGCGATTGTTCATTAATTCTTTACGGCATGAGACACTGTCCTTGTCATTGTGGGTATTCCCGGAGCTCCCTAAATCTAAAATGAGTTGTTTTAAGCAAAAGACAACAGTCTCGACTACTCATTAAATTACCAACAACTTCAGATATGCCTCAGCAGAAAATTTTAAGTTGTTTAATTGTCTTTGAGGAAGTCAGTTTTATTTACAAGCACCAAACACTTTAACGTGAACTCTCTGAGGTAATCATAGTTTTATTTGCACATGGAAACTTAATGACAGGTCTACATTTGTAAATTTGGACCAGGTCTAAATAGTGTGGGACGAATGAGTTCGTCATCGAAAGACTCTCAGTAACTCTTTCGCTTTGAGGAGGGCACGACGGCAAAGTTGATGATGAATATGATCCGTCACTATGACACGGATCATTTGAGATCGCTGGAAGAAGACTAAGACGCTAAGACTTGACACACATGTATGTTTAAGCGAAGACAGAGAAAACAGGGTGGTGTTGATTATTCCAAAGTTCAGGACGATATACTGTGAATGGACTCGAGTGGAAATGAACATGAGGTTAAATGAGGCATATACTTCGCTCCGAATTAACGTGTAAGTAACTCCTCTAAAGAATGATTTAGCGTTGTGATTACATCTCTGAAAGTTCGATGAGTATGAGAACCTCTGCTTTTTGTTTCATGAATAATATTATTGTCAGAGTTGGAATTACGAGAGAGTTGTTAGTGCGCTCTCCTACAAAACAACAACTGCCCGAGAAAGAAACGTCTTCGAGCTAAAGACTCAAACTGAGACATTCATTGTGTGTCACACACGAAAGTAAGTCTTTTAATCTCATCTCGTATCTTGTCGTTCCCATCAAGAACAAAATCAATTAAGCAAGTCTTTAAAGGTTTGTTGGAGGAGGACTCGTGCAAATGTGAACATGATGCAGAAGGCTACACACAATACATATATGTATATATATATATAGACATAGGCTCACTGCTTACAATTAGAAAAGAAGTTGTTAGCTGTGAACCGGCTTTTCGTTTATTTAAGTGTAGTGAGAGTAAAATTTAGCATTGGAAAAGGAGATTAAGTGTCATAGTTGGTCGGGTGGAAAGGACGTAGAAGTCAGCATGTATTTGTGTCGAAATATATTTGAACTGCTGTATTGCATTAGGATAGAGAGAGAGAGAGAGAGAGAGCTGGAGTGGTGGTAAGAATTTACGGTCTAGAATGATCAGCGGAGACACGGTTCCTTTGCTTAGGAAAACTTATGTAGAAGAAATAAATATAGATTAAAGAATGAATTTTGTTGTTAGTCCAACATAAATTAACAAGGATAGATTAACTTGATGTGGAAAAAGAGCCGCAAATGTTTTCTTTGGCTCTTCAAGAAGTCGCACACTCGTTCGAGCGAAACCAATTTCCTTCTCCACAAGACAAAATGCCTCTTTGAGAAGACACGACGCTTATTCTTCCTTCGTCCATAAGATCAGCTTGCTCAGCTCAGTGTCTTTTCATTCGAAGAGTTATTACACTACACACACACACACAACCCATCCTGCCATACAAGTACCTAGGGTATGCAGTTAATTCATCTCAGACCATAAGTATGTGCAATTAGTGCCCGTTAGGCAAGTCAGGTTACTCCTTTGATTCGAATTAGTCTGCAGCTTCACTGACTCACTTCTTGCTCCATGCCACCACCTTCAAATGTCACACATTTCATATCCAACCACATTATCGCTCCCATTTTTAGCCCAGCTTCAACCACAGCCAACCTTCTTCATCCTACTACATCACCTACGAAGGGCCACACGGATCATCATTCATAAAATATTCAAATCCTGCTATCATCACATATCTGATGATTCACAGAAATATTCAAAAATCTAAAATAAATATGAAAAACCGCAGTGGAAGTGGAACAAAATAGGGAAGGAGTTGTGGAAACAAATGAAATCGCATGTGTAGTAGAAGAAGACGCGGAGCTTTCCTTCAGGGAAAGGAAAGCATATGAGAAATGCAGTTTGGGGAGTAATGGAGCTAAGGTGAATGCCAAAGACGATGTAACATGTAAGCCGTTTTGAAGAGTTATTTAAAGTTGTGTGTGGCCTATTTGGTGGAAATGATGCATAGCACAGCTTCAACGAGACTACACTAGTCTAGCCGGAGTTTAAGTTGCTGGGTATGTATGTCTTGATCAGTTTCTTATTATATTGCTAGAGAGAAGAGAGAGGAGAGCCGTGAAGGTAATGTGTGTGTGTATCTATTCGTTGTCCGAGGTGTTGTAAGATTAGGTAAAATGAGTAACACAGCAGAGTTGGAGATAACAACAAAAAATTGGTGTTTGAGTAGTCTATCCAGAAGAGAGAAACCCCTTCGCACGTTTAATATGACGTGTTTGAGCCCTTTCCATGTGTGACGCGGCTTCAGAAGCTCCAAGTCGGCTTGCCTTTCCCTGTAATTACCTCTAATCATTTCCCCTTCACAAAGGCAAGCCGATATATACATTTGATACATTAAATATTCACCCTTTCAAAAAATTTCTTTTTTATCATACACACAAATACTTAAGCTGAGTGAAAGGTACAAAACTACACATTCTCCCTCTGCACTCGTTTCTAACTGTCTTATATCTCCACCACCAACACCACCACCAGCCTTACTACTACTTTACCAGTAACTAGCCCGTTTTGACATATTCATCATTGTTTTTCCCACTCGTCTATTCTTCCTCCGCTCCACAATATTTGTCTTCGTGGGATAAATATACGATAAATTAGCACTTAAAATCGTGCTAATTCGTTTGTTTGCTCGTATCGGAAATCTCAATGACTACACCGCTTCTTCTAAGCAATGTTGCTAAGCGAATTAAGTAGAGCAATTCGTATGTCACTCGTATTAAAGAGTATTAAGCATTCATGAAGCTATATTGATCGACACTCAACACACACACACACATTTATCTTTTGACAACACCAAGAAATTTTAATTGATTTGGTGATTTTATAACTCCCATGTTTTACCTTCCCCGCGCATCCATTATTGCAACTCTAAAATGTTAACTTTCCTCCACAGAATTTACACCTCTAATTAAAGACTTACAATTTATCGATTTACACAATTCGTTCGTTCGTTTCAATTCAAATAGATAAAACACACCGCAGCTGTTGGGAATATTGTGATTCTTAGTTTGCTAAATTTTAATTTCTGTAATTGCCGTTTTCTTAAGCTTACTTGTTTCTGGTATGAACCAAAAGTTTGTTCTCAAATCAGCAGTTTGAGTTTGAGTATTAAGACCGAAAGCTCTGCAAATATCAGCATTTGTTAGTCTCGACGTGTACACAGCCACTCTCTGTGTAATTTAGAGGCAATCAAAACTTACAGTTTGTAATCATACTTCAACTTTTAAACTCTTAAACTCATCATGATTGTTCTAAATTGCTCGAGTCCCAATATTTAAACCTTTAGCGTCGTTTAGCACGTAATAAGCTGAATGAGATTAAAAGACTCAGAGGAGTGTTTACTCCTTAATCAATTTATTTTACTTTGTAATTCTGTCAGCAGCTGCTATACGGTAAATACGCCTAAAGAAACAAAAGTGCAAAAATTAAAAGCGTCCTACTATTTCATATTTATATGAAGCATATGCTACATACGAGTACACATGCGGTGGTGTTCAATTATTGATAGTTTGATAGTAATAAATGAGTGGCTGACTGGACACAACATAAAACACTTGGACATGGACCAAGTAACGCAGTGTAATAAAGAAGTGATATGGATGTTATTATTGTGCATGCATGCAAGCCTGTGTGAGTTAGGTTGCAGAATTAGTGAAGGGCTAATGAGAGAATAGCACAGAATTGAATGACAATGAAGGTTAAGTTAAGACTAATCTTGGGGATGTGGAGATGAAGATGGAGGAGCAGGCAAATTTAAGTAGAGGAAAGGTAGTGCAAAGAAAGGCTAAGGAGAACAGAACAGGTGTGTTTAGAAGGGTGTATTGTCGGCATTTCTCAAAGGGGTGAGGTGCGAATTGTTGTTAGAAGTGTAATCACGCATTGATGGCTGTTTTTCTTAACCATTTTACTCTGACTAGAAAGAGTACCCAAACCATTTTACCCAAACCTCCAAACCTGTCTTCATGAGCCTCTCCTGGAGTCATGAGTCAGTTCATCTTCTTTCATTGGGATAATCATTATTTGACTGCCATTCAGCTAAATCAGGCAATCTTTTAGAAGACAGCTAGCCACTCTCTATACCTGACACTGGCAATGAGGAATAAACTAAGTGGTTGAATGTAAACCCAGCTTCACACCAACACCCTCATAATATTTGGGTAAAAAATGAGTGTCCCTTTCACCACCACTTATACTAACTAGACTCATTCCCTCAGATACATTCCTTCAATGATACCACTACGCAGACACTGCAACTACACAGCAGAGACAAGATTTGAGCAGATTGAGAGCTTCATCTTCCTATCAGATCATTCAAGTGGCATGTAAAACTAATTCAAACCTTCGCATCTCTGTGTCAAGTGCAATTGAACGTGCTACTCCTTTTCTTAAACCTTCACAATCGAGTAAACCTCAAACCTTAAATTCAGAATTAAACTCACTCTAATTGCCCAATTCACAATAAGTCATAATAAAACTAAAAAAACATCAGCCGAATGTTTCCTGAAGCAGCGATAAATTTATAATGCAACGGTAACAAATGAAAGCTGAATCCTCAACTGTATAGGTTTTGCGGTGCTTAAATAAAAGATGGTAGGGAATTAGGAAGGAACCTGTGAAAATTAAAGAGAATGAAAAAGGAGAGTGAATTGAACGTGGAGGCTCGAGAGATAATGCGTTGGAGTGAATAAGACTAAAGGAAATGCTGTGAATGTGATGATGAACTATCGAC
>JAQGAD010000292.1:0-48769 GCA_034696625.1 Isotomurus palustris | reverse complement strand
GAGATAAGAAGTTGCTCATCTCCCCTCTCATATGTAAATCCTCTACATTTTGCATCTGTAGGAATTCTTGCACGACATGTTGTGTAGTCTTATTTATCTTGTCCTGGGAATCCTACATCCTCCGTTGAGTTGCAAATAATCTGTTCTCAGCCAACTGGTTTGTATTATTATGTATTTTTTGTTAGTTGTGTGGCTCATCAAAAATCAACTGGCCTCAATGGCGAAAGTAGTCCTGAAGATGTGTTTGGCTGCTGTGAGGTCTGACTGGTTTCGCAACAACTTGTGTCATGTCGTCTTGTGTCCCAGCCGAAGGAAGGAGCAAACATCTTTTTCTTTTTTATTTTATTACATTTCCGTCTTTAAGTAATAGTGCATATAGTCTGTTGGTGGAGTCAGAGTCCACTACTCTTCAATAAAGATACGATTTCCTCCAGATGCTCTATATAAGATGAATCATTGGATTGCACACACACACACTCACACGCTTGGAGCAGTGGAAACCAATGCTGTGGAAAAAACGGAAGCTTACTTACGTTGTTATAATATTACTTCTAAACGTCTGAACACAACAAGAAGAAAGCCTAACAGACAAACGAAGCAAGTCTGTAACTAATAACTGTAAGCTTAATGTCTCTCCGCCTCTTCTTCTTCTTACGATATTTGGTTGTGCACAAAGCACAACAATCCTTAGCTTTCTTTCTCCCTGAAATGTAACGAAGGAGAAGAAGAAGAAGATCTTTGGCTAAGTGCCACTACCATCACCATCCACCACCACCCTTAGTCTCAAGATGTCCTTGTTCAAGTCGTGGATACTTTCACCAGACTAGACAATCATACAGACAGTGTGTGGAAGGAGGAAGGAAGAGGATTCCTCCTTCCAACTAAAATGCCATGACTAGGAAGTACACTATAGAGCTCGAACGACTCCAACCACCAGTAATAGAACCACCAGAAGTACAATCACAGTAGAAATTATTTTAAAAAGTAGACCACACCAAGAATAAAGGAAGCTACACCAAAAACAACAACCCCGTTCAATTTTATTCCTTTCCTTCTTCCACTCCTTTTTATTCAAACCATCAGATAAGTTTAAAATGGTTCTGCATTTTTAAGGGTTTAATGGCTTGTACATGATATTATGAAGGATATTTATTTCTCAGGGGTTATATCGTACGATCCCATTGAAGAATTAAGGGTCCCGAGTCACCACGAATAAAAGACATACGGGTGAAAGCACAGACTTCTTCAATTGTCCTCCCTGTGTGTGCATGATTATGAGTGTAGTACACCCACCCTCCAGTACTGCATATATAAAGAATAAAGAGCAAAGACAGTGAATAGTAGTAACAGTAGTAATGTAGTAATAGTTTGGATGGTGGTGGTGGTGGTGGAGAGGCAACGTGAAAGATCTCCTTACTCTTCCACGTCTAAAGAGACAGACAAGTTATCAGAGAAACAGCAAAGACTACTGATCATTACGAAACAGAAAACGGGCTTGTTCAGTCGCGAAAGTGCTGGAAAGGCAAGGAGGAAAGAAAGAAGAGTTGAATTTGCACATTTTTGATTTTAAATGCTTTCTCAGCCCTCTTCACTCCTCTTTTTCGTCTTTTTATTTTGCAAATGTTGTAAATTCTCTGGCATTTGGCACAAGAGTTTATTATGGCTTGAGGGAGAAAGTAACAAATGGCCGCGACTACACATACATACCGTCTCAAATAATAATTCTTCGAGATGAGATGAGAGATATATTTATTTATTGTTTTCCAACCCAACTCGCTCTCTCTCTCTCTCTTTCTCTCTCTTTCTTTTGACTTGACTCCAGCCGTTTTGTATTGCATTATTGCACTAGATTATAAAACTTCTTGTGTCATTTCACTCACTCGGAGAAAGAATGGAACGACAAGCTTTCTTCGTAACAACTTGGGCCAAAACTAAAAGACTCTTCTTCATTTTGAAGAGCGTGTTCTCTATAGGCGCTCATCCTTCCATGTTCCTTTTCCTTCTTCCCAGTTGTAAAAGTCAACTGTGCAAATGATAAATGGGATGCAACTGCCAGAAACGCTAGACAAAAATTGCATTTGGACAATGGCTTTGTACAGTGTATGGATGAAATGTGTGCGTACTTTATCATCGTACATAGAATCGTTATTATGAGCAGGAGTGGTGAAAGTGAAGGCTCTCAGCGTTTATCTGTAGAGGAACTACCAACAATGTTAACTGCTAAGTACTTTGCTAAGGACAAGGATGAGCTTTTTTATATTCCACTGTCTCTCCTTACTCCTCAGTTATGACATCGGAGAGTGTTTTATGCCTTTAACTGTGTAGGTACTTGCACACCCTATCACTCCACCAGGCGAAGGGTTGTGTGAGCTTAATTGAAATAAAAATCACGACATGACATTTCCTACTTACATGATGTTATTTTAATTAGTGTCAGTTTGGCCCAAATTGCTTTCTGCATGTCCTGTGTATGTCTTCAACCAGTTCACATGTGCTCTCGGAAATAATGACGTTAATAAGATTAGACTATATCCTTGTCCAGATCTGTTTAGACTATACATACTATATATATACTTGAGCCTGATTGAAAGAGCAATGAAAAAGAGCGGAAGGAAATAAGCAAGATTTTGCAAAAGATGGGAAATGGAAGGGAAAGAGAGTGAAGAATGTAACGTGTCTTATTTTTGTAATGTTTCAGATGAAAACTCCTTCCCAAGGCGATTTCTGATCTCATCGAGTCAGCAGTTAAATTGAGGGAAACACCTTGAAGTCTAGTTCATCTGGGGAGTCAATCAGAGTCCCGTAGGAGCATCAAAGACAATCAAAGTCTGAAGGAAGGAAGGAATCGCGTAATACGGGTGGGCTAAGAAGGGTGCTATAACTTTTCCGGATGATTCGGTTGGTAATGAAGAATGAAGGGAAGATTTGATGGGCTCAATAATACTTGTAACGAGGGTGGAAGACGATGAAGATGAAAGGAAGCCATATCTCGTTGCTCCTCGATCTATTTAGTCGTAATAAGTTCAAGAGATGAGTGGGGACGATGGGAGGAGGAGGATGGTGATGAGACTGAGTCCGAGTAGTTCTGGGCTCGCGAATGAAATTAGTATTAGGAGGCTGGAGGAAGGGGGTACAGAAAAATCGTCGGAGGCTGGAGAATTCCTCCTCATCAAGCCGATGCCAAACAAGGATTTCTCAGATGGGCCTTCTAATACGGATTCAACGAGCACCACTTTCACTCCTCGTAAAACTCCTTCCACTTCACTCCTAAAATCTAATAATAATAATCCTACCACCGACTTCCCTTCCTCTTCTTCTTCGTCTTCGACGACGACGACATCCACCAGACCTTCCTTCCCGTCTCTCGTCATTGCACTCCTCAACACGGTCCGAGCGACTGGAGGAGTCGGTGGGAACGGGAGCTTCACTACGACTACAGGGGCTTTCACAAATGGCTGTGCAAACGACACTAATAGAATATTAGTGAAATCAGAGAAAGTAGGTGAGGCTGAAGACTCGTCTCAACAACTCTGCTCCTTCTCTGCACTTCTGCCTAATCTCAATTTAAATCCTTCCAACGCCAACCACTCTACCAATCCTACTAATCTCAAGACAATTGGACTCATCCGGACCACTAGCAGTAGTACTAACAATTCATCTGCTCAACTTGCTTTCTCCAGTCCAGCGCCGAGACTTTCTGCAGGACCCTCTGCCATCAACACCAAAATTGAGGACGATGAGAATGGGAATAATGATTCGGGTAAGAGAGACACACGCTTTTTGCATTTGTCAGCGTGCCTGCATGACTGCTTATTTGCCCTTTTTTATGATCTTCATATGACACAATGTGTGTGGGTAAGAGTTAAGCTTCTTAAGAAGGGAACACAATGACTGAAGGGAATGAGAAAGCATTTGAAAAATTTGATTCGCCTTTTGTATATAATTTTGGTGAGGAATTTCCTCTCTCCGGTCAAAATGGGCTGTGTGTGTGTGTTCTCTGGTAACGAGAACAATTTCCTCTTGACCCTTTCGGGCATCACAAATTCGTGATTATTGTGCAAGAAAAAATTATCTTGGTCTGGTCCCTTTGTGCTCTTAAAAAGGGTTGGAGAAGATATAACGTTGTACGTGGTGGCAGCCTTTCTCTTGACCACTTTACGAGGTATTTTACTTATACATCACTTTCTTCAGCGAGACGGCCCCATCACGATGACCAGACGAGACGAGTGTGTTCAGAAGTGAATCTAAAATTCCGTCCAAGTTGTGAACGAACGGAAAGCACGTACAGCCTCGTTACTCAGGAAAGATACCCGGTCAGAGTCCGTAAGGTATTTCCCTACTAACATAACTCGACGAAGAAGAGTCCAGCAGTACATCTTGTACTCAACCAAAAAGTTCTCATGCTGACTGACAAGCATAGGAACGAGTAGGAACAGCTTAGAGAGACGAGGAAGAGTGGTTTGGTCATCATCACAGACTCCGTACACACACACACAGGAACTGAAGAAGTAGACTTACTTTCTTCAGAGTCCTCACCTCATGCATTAAACAAGGCTTCTTCCTCTCTCGCCTTATGTGTGAGCATTAGTTTGCACTGCAGGTAGGCCTTATACAGAATGAATGAGCTCCTTCAACCGAGCACAACCAGTTTTGTAGTGAAATCCAAATCTGTATTAAGGAGATTTACACGCGAGGAAAAAAATAAGTTTGAGAACAAATATTATTTGGGTGCAATTCATCCATCGACTCACACACACACACACACATACACCACGAACGAAGTATGAGGAAATATATATCGGGAGTGTGAGAGAGATACGGTTAGTGTGAGTGTATACGAGTCCCTAGGAACTCAAATTATAAGAAATGGATGCCATTGGAAGTCTGTGCACGAACAAACCTCGATTCCCATCAAGAGCATATGAATCACTTTGATTCGCTAATTTAACCTTTGATGAGATTACCCAATCTAAAGCAAAGCCATCGCTGAGCATAGCAAATACATTGGGAAACTAAATGCTTTTTAAGATAGTCTCAGAGGTCCCCATACACTTCCTTTCATGAATTGAAGAGACTCACATGTCATTTGCTTTCACCCCCGTTGTGTGTGGCTGCAACTCGGGATTCACAAGCATTTGAATGCAGGAATTACGTTCTTCAGTCGGTTTCAATCTGTTGATGATGATGAATCGTAGGATGGGGAAATTAAAAGCAGAGACTTTAAAACTGACTTCCTCTCCTCTGTTGAAAAGAGGAGAGACTTAAGCGAGAGAGAGAGAGCAAGTTTTAAAGGATTACACAGTAAATAAAGGACTCAGTGTAGTGTACGTATGTGTGTGCTAAGTGAGTACGAACAAATATTCTACTTTGCCGTGCTCAGGCTACACTACGTTGGAGAGGTTTTATTGCTTCTCTCTAGTCGAGGTACTAATTTATTTGAGTGAAATTCATCTCACATTCCTTGGAAAGAAAGCTAAGGACAGATTAGCGAGAATGTTGAAAGGTATTCCTTCAAACTAGGCCATTTTCCTTCTCTAATTAAACCAGAAGTGTGGACCCGTAAATCTAAAAAAAGGAGTTTAGTTTCTCTCTTTACCTTCGCTCCTGTCACCACTGCCACGACTACCGCCACCCAACACTTTCCTTTAACTTGGGAAGAAAGTAACCAAAAGAGTGCAGACTTCAGAGAGAAGAACTCTTTGTACTTGTCCTTTTCGCCGTGTCTATTCCTGTCCTCCATATAGTCGGATGATTACGGTGATAGAAACGACTTTAATCGGTGAAAGAACTGCCCTCAGGTTACATACGATTCATTGAGACAATTTGTAGATGGAAATTAACAGAGCAATTGCTTTCTTTATATGTCGATGTGGCAGTATTTGCTGTACTAACTGTTGGCCATGTAAGACGTAACTGGATTGAACTGGAGCGAGGAGTTTGTGCGAAGTAGTTGCAATTAAGACCGGGATAGTTTATTAGTTACGTAAGTATGTGACATTGCTTTTATGGAGCATACATATTGTCATTAGTAGTACTGAGAATCCTTAACTTTCACTTCCCGTTGCCTCACACTCTCATCTGTACAACCATTCGGAAAGCGTAACACTCTCTCAGGACTCAAGGCACGATGAACGATGTCTCACATGGTGCTTTGGTTTATTCAAGGAAATTTTTATTCAGCTTGTTGGAATGCTTTCAGCAATTTTGCTTTACATAATCAAGCATCCAAACAGGGAAGAGAGAGAGACACAATGTAATGCTCTATTGAGCATAAAATGTAGTGAATTTCATTATATTTCATCTGAAAATATTTAAAAAACGGTGCTACCTAGGATTTACCCATTTCATCCCGAATTTCACACACATGCTCAGCGGAAGAGATTTATCAACTGCTTTCACCCCTCAGTTGGCACTTGGCAGGCAGGAAAGGTGACTCCTGTCTTGGTTCGTATTTTGATGTCCTCGCTTCCCCATCTTCTTATTCCTTAGCACGGGACTTTGTGGATGAGGGAAAGCTCTTAAATTCCTCTGGGCTAAGCTGTTTACAATATTTTAGCATGAGGAGAACAAGAAGACGGGCTTGGACATGACTTATAATGTGTGAAGATGATGTTGTTTCGTGTAGGAGAGAGAGGCTGTGTCTGTGTGTTGTGAATAAATCTGAGAGAAACGATGATCCGTCGTCTTGAGAGTTGAGTAGTCTGCATGACTAAGTGGTTAAAGTGTGTGTTTGTGTGTGTGTGTGTATGGCTATGTCTTCTTGATAGGCTTGAGTCTCGGACTAAATACCAAAGGAGGAGAGGAAGAAGGAAGAAGCTCTTCGGTGAGGTTGGTTGTTGAGAATGCGAGCAAGCAAGTGGCTGACACTTCTTTGACTTTGCATAAAAGAGTGATTGTCCATGGAGTGAATGAGATTTATTTAAGCCGTGGAGGGTGGTAAGGAGCGACATTTACGGAAGTAATCATGGAGTCTAATAGGATGTGTAGAGGAGGCAGAGGATGATGTTCAGTTGAAAAGCAGGATAAGATTGGTATGGATTACACTTCTCTCCAGCCTCCTTTCCATACTCATCTGTTTTCTTTCACCACTAAACCACCACTGCCATCGTCACCAAGGTCTTAGGTCTTATACTACTTACGAGTGATGAAGTTGCTCTCCACAAGCATCATCATCTCTTCTCTCAAGATGAGCTTCCAAACGGTGGAACGTTCAACGTAGTCTCCTTCTCAACTTACGCCCGTCCCATTCACAATTTCTGGTTGCATATAAAGATGAAATATTTTTTAGAGAGAGACAAGGACTCGTTACGTTAAGAGAGAGCGAGGGAAAGCGTGTCGAAGTGCCTTCACTTTCCCACACTCTGGAAATATTGGAGAAAGGTGTGTAGATGTGTGTGTGTGTGTATCTACAGATAAGATTGTTAGATATAAGGAGAACGAGAATATATATACATGGAGAATTTTGCACTACAAACCAACCATGCATATCTGACAAGGGCAAAGAGAAGGAGTGATGGTTGATCCAAATTCTCACCAAAGTTATTTCCCAAGATGGGATGAGCAAGTTTTTTCTTCTGAGCTGGTTTTCGTTTCAGTTGCATTGCATAATGTATGTCAGTGTGTGAAAGCAAACAGAGGCTCAAAAGTACAAATGACTGGGGAAAGTGGATAGGAAGGAGGAAGTGTTCGTAGGAATGTTGGAGAAAGTAGAGAAAGTCGATGGGGAAGCTGAGAAGAGTGAGTGTGTGTTCAGTTTTCATTCCATTCCGAAGGGAAAGTTATTTTTTAAGCAAATGTGTACGCAATATTATTATAAGAAAGTGAAGAGGGAGAAATAAAGAGAGGTAGTGTAGTTTTTTCGTCTTTGAACAAATACTTGTGTATCAAAGTAGGAAACCAGGATTCTTTTTGTAGTTTGTGTACTCTTTCTGTCTATTTGAATCTTTTGGTGGAGAGAGAAGCCAACAGAAGGCAAACGGATGAGGAAATGGGACTGGAGAGAAAGAGATACTTTTTAGTTTTGAAAGGGCGAGAGACTTTGAAAAAAGCGAATTGGCATCTCATTCGAGTACTTAGGGGGAGCAGTGGTGGTGGAAAAGGAGCGTATAGCAATTTTTGTGTGTGCCACAAGGGACACCCTCACTTGGAGTCTGGATCCAGTCAAAAAGAGCTTTAAAACGGTCTTTCTGTACATTTTTGAAAGCGGGTGGCAGCGCCGGCGCTTTTTATTTTGTCAATTTCATTGCATTCCGGGACCCGAGCTGCCCGAAAATCCCTTTGGATATGTACGCACTAGGACTATGTTAAGAACAAGGTTGGTGGTGTGGTGTGGACTATCACCACAAGCCTTCTTCCTTCCTATAAACTTTCTCTCGCTTTCTGTCCATGTGCCAGACTCGCTTTCTCGAAAAGTTCTCTCATATTTGGACATGGCACAACGTGCTCGTTTCTTCAAAGTGAGACTAGACGGGAGACCGAATGAATAGCCCGAGTCAGTCTGTCTCGCAGCCAAGCTAGTCTCACAGTCTCTTTTATGTGTGATCATTTTTCTCCATATCACTCAGAACTGACCTACTCCCGAAGCAGGTAGGTTGTGTTGATCTCGCTCTCCCGAAAGTAAGACACACGACGCTAAATACTCGGAGAAAGTTTCTGAATCCAAACTCTCTTTTTCCTTTCACAAATAACTTGTACAAATTTATACAAACTTGAGGTGTTGGTGGACTGTGTCCCGAAATTCACTACACAAAATTTTACAGACGTTTCATAATTGTCTTTGTTAACCCCAATAAAATTACCTACAAGAAGTAGTAGGAGATAATTATTTAATACAGATTATTTTTGAACTTCTGAAATTCATCTGTGTTTCTATTTATTGCCTTGTACGAATATTCTCATCGTCTACTTTGTAAACTGTGTTGAACTTGAGTGTTTCCTGAAAACTAAGGAGAAAATACTAGATGACAGACTGAGGGAGTTCCGGTTTTTTTAAGTAAACTCTTGTACCTGACAGTTTCTTTTCTCAGAAGCCGATTAACTGGGAATATTTTTGAAACCGCATCTTTCTCTTTCTCTCCCTCCTTGTGTAAATGTGGAGAAATGACTTGTAAATGGTGTTTAACTCTTTTTCTGGTGAGTGTTCCATGTGGACTTGAGAGACAAGGGAAATGCAAAGTTTTCCCTGGACGGAGATAATCCTCCAGTTGTTTTTTCAGTAGGCTAATTCAACCTAAAACAAACTGACTTCATTCGCGAAGTCAGTTCGTCAGTCAGTCTCATCTGACTCCTCGTCACTGGTGATTGGTGTGTGGGGTGGTGGATGGAATAAAAAAGAAAGTGTTCAAAGTGTATTCGAGAAATCCGGCAAAATAGGGAAAGTCAAGAAGAAGGCTGGATCAATGCACATTACCACAGCGGGTAAACATTCCTTCTTCAATCTATCTTGTCTGACATGACACACAGAGATACAGATACATACACAATACAAAATGCTACACATGTATCTCTCTACTCGACAGAGACAGGCATCCGAGAGAGATTCAATGGATACACGCTTTCTCTTGATTTCTGAATTGACATTCGAGTAGACTTCTGATTTGGATAAGAACTCTCCCTCTCTCTCTCTCTCTCCCATTACTCGGAATCTCGTTCCCAACAATATTACAAGTATCACCCGAGTAAACAAAAATTCCCCGTCTGTACATAATCCATCGAGAACGAGTCTCGTGCTTTTTGATCGCTTCTGCGAAATCGATTCCAAAGCTTTTTCCTTCCTCCACTGTCAAGTCAAGTCAAGGGTGAAAGATGTAACATTGAACATTGAAAATTGATCTGAGAGTGAGTATAGTATACGTAGGAGAAATTCTAAACGCCCACCAACCAAGACCCAAGTAATACAACAACTAACAGAATGACTACTTTTACCGGGCAGACACAACAAAACATCCTTTTACGAATGTAAAGCAAGTAAATCTATACTTTGTTAAAAGTCTCGTGAAAGTAGACAGGCAGGAGGGCTGATGATAACACACAATTGATGTACTTCTTCGGCTCCCTTCGTGTACTAAACTTTTCCACTGAGATGCTTGTTAAAAAGTAGTAACTTTCACTCTATCTCTGTGTTTATGCACTGACAATGATCGCAAGGAGGGGCTTAGTAGTTGTTACGTTGTACCTTACTAACTTCTTTCTAAGTTGAAAACCTTCTCCTCTCTATTTGTTTGCACGGAAGATATTTCGTAATTTATTGCGTACTTTCCTCGCACCTAAAGGTTGATTCATCTTCATCTCATTTCACTGTGAAATCCCAATACCCCATCCATTCACCATTTACAAGTTGGTCTTGTTGCGCGCACGTACTAAAGTACAATAAACCGCTCTCCTTCCTTCCTACCTTCCTACCTTCTTCGTTCCCAGTCCTCATGACTTTTAAGGGAGTTACGGAAAGTAGGCAAAAAGACACAGGAGACACAGAAAGGATGACATTTCTCATAAATTTGGATATATAAAATTTCTCTCTTCTCTTTCTCTACTACTCTGCTTTCCTTTCATATTTCGATTATTATGCTAACGAACCATGTCCTTATTTTTCTCTGCTCAAGAAACAAGAGAAACAAGTTTCCATTTCACGCAAACCATTTCCCTGTGCTATAAGAGAGCCGTGTTGGGTCTTTACTATAGACGAATTTTTATTTTATATTCAAGAGCAAAGAGGTTTTTCGTGTCGGACATGAATAAAGAAAGGTTCCGAGCTTTTTGTCCCCTTCCGTTGAAATGAGTGGAATTCTTTTACCAGGATTTACAACAATTTTATCAGCATTTTCTGAGAAAACGCAGGAAAGGAGTTTGCTGAAGGTGCTAATTACACTTGCACTTTAATAGCATCAAATCAAGGGACCCACAATGCTACGTGTGAATCTCGGGTCCCACTGGGTACACAGAGTACACAGAGTACACACAGAAAAAGCAGAGAGTAATAGAGTAAACACCTTGGACTAGTTAGGCTAGTTGTTGTATACACTTCCCTTTCAATGCTACAAGCCTCCCAATTAGAGTGAATAAAAGTTTAATTATTATTTCGCTTCAATTAGAAATGTGCCACTCAAAATAGAAGTGCTCAAGGCTGGGCTGCTGGGCTCCTATTTATAAGTATGCGCAGTAATGGTCACCTACGTCTACAAAATCAATCTTGTTAATTCAAAATTCATTTAATTCCACCATTTCTCTTGCAATCCTATTGCATGGTGTGTGCCTAGCGTTTAGACTATATATAAGGTCTAATTGAAATAGTAAGGAAAAGCCCATTTACGCTGCATAAAAGTGTGTGTGGTGGGCTATTAGAGATTATAACGTGTTGTGTGTGTATTTCTAGTTTCGTAGCCTTTGACACTTAAATACCCTCGTGAGCTCATTCCCACTTTCAGGTGTTGTTGGTCCGAAGCGACATTTGGTGACATTTACTCTCCTCGAAGTCTGACACTTTACTATTTGCTGGGTGACTCTTAGGTTCAGGTTTTCTAGCTTGTTGTTTTCGTTTAATTCCACGCGTTTTCAAGTTGCATTCTTCCCTCACTGTGTATCATATTCTTGATTCGATCATTACGAAATTATTAAATTACGTGTGGGCTTGCACTCTCGCTCTGTTTGTGTGTGAGAGTATGCGAATGGTTTTTAATTCGGTGTGGTCTGTTCGGGCGAAACCAGAAGGCTTCGGTCTTCAGTGGTGTGTAAGTTTTTTAGGTGGCTTCTTCGTGCTTACTCCACCAGAGTGAGAAGTCTCTCTCACTCTGAATACATTATTGCATAAATGAATTCGCAACAATGTCAGGGATGGAAGTGAATTTATGACTGAGCCATATATCAAGTCATATGTCATGCATGTCTCCCTACGTGAAAGTCATTTCACGTGCGCCCGTCACTCCTCACGAGAAATATAAAACAGTAAATGGTAAAATGCTAATTCTCCCCAGTTGGGGAGAACTAAGGCTGGAGGTTTTAAATACAAAAGAGCTGCACTTTACTCTTTCCTTCCTCTTCTGATTTTGTATATTTCTACACGACTTCTTGTCACAGAAAGCCGAGCTAAAGTAGAAAACACCCACGGCTGACCACAGCAACTAAACGGAATGATTAAAATGCCCACGCATTCACACTATCCACGGTGGAGTGAAAGTAGGTTGACACACAAATGCACTTAATCCACGAGAGAAGTCGATGATGGGAATCACAGAAAGATGTGAGATAGATTTTAAGCATTCCATTAAACGATAGGTATATTGTTAGAAGCTAGTGAAGGTAAAGTTGGTGTTATTATCGTGACGAGCGCCGTATTCTTGAAGCTGTGTAGTTTTTGGTACCCAGTTGGTTCGGTGGCATAGATGGCTGATACAATACAGATAACGATAGAATGTACACTTTTATTAGTCAGGAGAAAGTAGGAATTTAACGTTCATTAGATTAAATTGAAGAGGGTTTTAACCCATAAAAGAGAACCGGAATGGGTATGTTTTAAAGGGTACAAATAGCCCGTTTTATTTCACTCATTTATCTCTTGTCAGACTCATGTGTGTAATGTATATGGTCGTAGGGACTTGGTATGCACACGGCAGACTGGGTCTGATAGGAAAAGGTGTCTATGTGAGATAACCCAACTAACCTTCTTGTACCCAAAACCGATCATCGGGATGATGATCACCATCATCATCTTTAGTTTTACCGTCATATTATTATTGCTTTTCGGTTCTCTCATCGGATTCCCTGAAGTCTGAAGTACGACCGCAACGAAGAGAGTTTTATAGCTGAGTTCATCATCAGATCAGAAAGTGGGAAAGAAGGTTTTTCCACTGCTACTACACTTCTTCCGTTCATCTTAAGGGGTTTTTTACTCTTTGACTCACTGTAGCTTTTTTATCGTGTCATATTTTCAAGACCATACAAAACCCAAATTTATTGCTACTTTTCTTCTGACTAAAATGCACCCTATTTTTGCTCACGTTGCTTGCCCACATCTATCCGGTGTAGAGACTATAGAAAGGGAGCTCTACTAAGGGTAACTTTCATCCTAAAATTAGTTAGTTTCGTAGATGGTCGTATAACTTGCATACAGTGATCTTTATACTGCTCCAGTTGTCCCTAAGTTATTTCAAGGAGTAAGGAGAAAGTCTCTTTGAAGTTTTTCCCTGCTCTTTTGGGAATTAAACGAGCACTTTTACCATTTGGCTGTGCAAAATGTGAAATGAGCAGAGACCGGCAGAGGAAAGGAATTGGAGGAAAAAAATAGAAGATGAATTGTGCTTGGCAATCAGCAATGAGGAAGTCTGGATGGTTAGGAAAAGAGGTGGAAGTGAAATTGGAACTTGGTTTTCAATTTGAATGCACACACACACAGCTCTCCTCTCTTCTCTCTCCTTTTAAGTTTCGGCTTGGCACAATATGTGCACAAGGTTGATGACGGGAAGTAGGCAATGAAGAAAGGTTCTTTCGTTGGTTTGGGAATTAAAGAACCCAGCTAAGTTGATTTATTTGCATACTTACGCAATCTGAGTTTCTTCACAAGTTTCGAGAACAAGGCTACAAGCGAAAGAGAAGGAGAGGAGTCGTAGGATCGTCCTAAAGTACTGTGTGTATTGGTTCAGTTGTTTAAATTGTTAATGATTATGTGTACAACGTAAATATAAAGAAAAGGAATGGTCGCATCGACTTGTGACTGACTTGTAGTCTTTAATGTAATTGAGTTGTTTTTATATATACCATATACCAAGGTCTCAGTCTGATCTCACTCAGTTTGAATGAAAAAGAGATAATTTGCTTGACAGTTTCTAGTTTTTACTGTCCCAAGGCACGTGAATTGTCTTTTTATTCCTTAGAATATTAGTTGTTAGGTATGTGGAGAAATACGCAATAGGAAATGTCATGTACAGGACGATTGAACACAAAAGTCGAGTAAAGTTAACTTTGTGCAATTAGATGTCCTTTATGAAATCGATTTTAGTGTTCTACCATTTTCCCTTCAATTAGAAAAACAACCTAGACAAAGTTACAGTTGGCTATGCCACAAACCACTATATTATACTACAATGTACTTTATATCTATGTGTACTATACGTACACACTATAGTGTGTATTCGTGTACCCTGGAAAATTCAAACACAAGTTGTAATAAGATTGTGTAGTGGAAAATCGTCTTGCCAGACTGGGTGAAAGTAAAGATCGGGTTCCCGTTCCAGTTGCACTGGTGCTGGGGCATCGATTAACCATTTGAATCTCATTGTGAGCCGTGTGCACTGCCACTATACCTCCTCCTTTCTCTGGTCTCTCTCCTACCACTGCCAATTAAACTGTCCTCCTCTCTTTCTTATGTTCTCCACTTTCCACATACCTTACCAAAATTCACCTCTCTCTCTCTCTCTCTATAAATCTATATTCTCTAGAAAGTCTCTCTCCTTGCCGTGTCATATGAAAGCATATAGAGTAGACCATGACCATAGCCCATACATACATCCTTGTACATTCAGAAATTCCATGTGAAGTCTACTATAATATATTCTTTTGTACGGACCAGCGGTAATAACGGAAAGCCGAACTTCATTCCAATGGCTAATCAAGTTCAATCTGCTTTCTTCAGACAAGCTTAAAGGTACACCACACGCTTTTGTCCGCGTGTCTTTGATTCCCTGGAGAAGTTATGGATTTGAAAAGGAGGTTGATCGTAGTAGTAATGATGATGATGATGGTGATAGTGATGCCGATGATCATATCCTTTCTAACCCAGTGCCTTACATATATCTTATCTTGAGAGGGTTCTTTAGCCATTTCCCAAATATTTGTGTAGTAAAACTGAATGAAGTTAAGAAGGAGAAGGAAGGAAGGAGTTGGCTGCGAAAGGAAAGGCGAGGGACACCATCGGGTGAATCTTTCTCTCTCTCTCTAGCTGTGTGTGTGCAGATCTCCTTCTTCATGAATGGAGAAAGTTTAAACTGCTCTTTTCATTATCTTCTATGTGACACTTTGACTTCATAACTTTATCACTTGACTAGTTTACGGTTCGAGGATGATTGCCTTTGTTAGAGAGAGAAAGATAGAGAAGGATGAAGGGAAAGATTCGTTCTGCATATTTTTAAACGAAGGACACTCTTGTGCACAAGATGTGTTCCCCAATAATCGAAGTTTTCTTCTCGAGAGTACGTAAGGAATGAGACGTGAGATTCAAAGGGAAGGAAGTAAATTGTATTATCGGGTGGAGAGTAGTAGAGAATGTGTGTGCATGACTTTCTTGATGGTTCTTCTGCTGGTCTGGTACTCTACGACTACTATGTGTGTATGTGTATGTGTGTGTGCTTGAGAGATGCAAACGAAAGTTTTTTATCCTTCATCGTCGTCTGGTTATAAGACAGAAAGCTGTCATAACTTGTAGATGGAGAGAGAGCGAAAAAAGAGAAGAAATCTGTGAGAGTATTTCAGTCACATATGACTCCTCTTTATCCTTTTATCCCATTTCATAACTGTTCTGTCATCCCATATCACTTTCCTCATCCAAAACTTTTCCACCATCAACCGTCATATTCCTTCATTTTCCAGTCTTTCCGAATTCCAATGAATCTCTAAAATGAAAGAAGAACGAAAGTTACAATCCTTAACTTTTCAACTTCATCCTGCCAGCAGCAGGTTCCCTTCTTTTGGTTTATGGGCCCTCATGTCTGTGGTGAAAATTTGAGACGACCGTGGTGATCCTGATGATGATGACTTGTGACATAATTTGGTCTTTTCCCCTTCAAGAATATATTATTATCAATCACACGTTTAGATGAACATAAATCAGGATTTAGTCAATTAGTGTTTCTTGTATTTAATATGTTAATTTGATCATTTAATCAATGGACATTTTTATTTGATTCCAGGTGAAAATGCAGAGTCAACCCCGGCAATAAAGTTACCTGAAAATTTGGAAGGATTAATGCGTGCTGATCATTTCCCATGCCAGCGTCACCGGTGGAACACGAATGAGGTGAGAGTTTGAATGAGAATATCTTTTAGACTTTAGATCCACGAGGATAGCTTAGAAGTACCTTCTAGAATTTCTAGTCAAAACTGGACCAAATTATTCATAGTGTTGTAGCAGTTGCGAGTTTTGAGTTTTCTCCACGCTTCACAAAGTACCAATGGAAGGGAAAGAGGGGCTCATCAATATCATTATCCTTGAAACTTGTGTGACTCTCCTCAATCTGCATACACCACAAATACAATAAAATCAGTCCATTACCAGTCGTGTAGTGCACTCGCATTGAAATGAAGTAGCAATAGAAAGTTCGAATCTCGACGTAAAATTACTGGGAAGCACACATCCTCAGCAGTTTACTTTTAGATGAGAATTCATGTGAAAAGTGTTGTTGCCGGTAGTTCTGAAGAGGAATCAATAGGAATAAATATAAAGTGTATTAGTAACAATAGGAATGGAGAGTGGGACTGCGTGGTAGTTTGCCTAATAGTTGACTGCTGAGCACACAGGATGAGTAAGGGAGAGATTCTAATTTACATGAGAATGTGACCCATACACCAAGTGACACATTAACCAAGTCCTCTTGCAGTTGAAAGTGTAAGCAAACTAATTAAAAAGTTAATTTAAGAGGTTTTCTTGCCCGTTGTTTGGCCTATGAAGGGGAGATAGAAGGGCTCTCCTCTCATCCATAAATGGAGTATGAATGAGGATGGGTCTGTAGGGAAATCTTGCCTTCATCCTTCCATCATTTCTCTGTCGGGACTCGTGCCATCATATTCTCTAGCCTTTTCTCTCTCCTATAATAAACCTTGTAGCAAAAAAGCCATTCATCCGCTCCACATTCCAAGCTTCTCCGCCGTCTAAGTGCCATCAAGAACTTGGAGGAGTCGTTTACAAATCGCCCTTTTGCTGGCTAGAAACTCGCATATACTCACACTCTCTCTCCTCCTCTTCCTCCCTTTCACTTGAATATAATCATTGACATTAAATTAGCGTGTAGAGCGAGTGGAAAGTTTAATTAAACCTTCTGTGTTTTGTTTACCGAGGGAATGAATGAGGGAAGGAAATGTTGTCAATGAGCCCATTAGATTTTGCAAATTGGGCCAGCCGAGAGAGATAGGGAACAGAGAGAAAGCATAAGAGAAAGCATAAGAGAGAAAGTGAGTTGATATCTGATAGGAGAGAGAGAGAGAGAGAGGAGTCCAACGGAGTATAATGAGATTTGTTGTGTGTACTCAACTGACTCCATTTCCCACAATTTCCTACACACTTTGTGCATAATAGTTCACTCATAATTCACTCTCTCCCAGAGATGAGAAATATGGGATGGATTGAGAGAAAGTTGAGAGCACGTCGTTCCAAATGTATTCGCCAGACTTTGTCCATCCAACAGAACAGTAGGTGAAGGAATGAAGGAAGGAAGGTAGAGAGGTAGAGTTAGCAGAGGAAGAAGAAGTCGGTGGGGTGTGTGTTACTTGCACAGTTTGTAGAGAGAATATAATATAAACCGTACAAAGAGGAAAGAGCTCTATGAGCTCAGGCTCTCCTTTTACTTCAGTTTGAGGATTTTCAAATTGCTTATTTAATATTTATTACATTTCTTCCAACTTTGTCATCTTCCCTTGTTCACAGAATGAGAGCCTCAATTTCTCCTTTGTGTGTTGTAGAAAAGGATTGAATTTTATCCAAAGAAGTCTTTATGTGAAAGTCTCACGGTAGAGGAGGGATGGAGAAGAGCGAATTGGAGGCTACGGCTACGAGAGAGAATTTTGTGTACCGATTGTTCTTGCATTTCTTCTTGCGAAAGAAGGTTTCTTCATGGGAGAAAGGGATATTGCATAAGTATTGCTTAGGTTGTCACATAATCTTTCTCAATTCGGGTCAATAATGTACCTCCGACGGTATAAATCTATCATGCTGGTGGAATTGCTGAGTCATTCTATGTGTCTATTAGTTTTCTCTGGGCTGAGGGAAGACATTATGGGAGACATTAGACGTGTGAATTCGACGTTTTCTCCTTTTATGCGTTTTAGAAGCGATAAAAATGCTGTAATCTTTGAGTAGGTACCTTTGGGGTGACTTCTTTAGGTAACTTATGTTTCAAATGGTTTGGAGAGGATAGAGAAGACACTTTATTATTGAAGATAAGTGGACAAGCTTAACTAACAGTGTGTCTTCCAATATAAGTCCAAGATTGGAAGTTAATGGTTCATCTAATAAAATGTTTAATGTAAATGTTTGTCTTCTTTTATTTGCTGGATGAAGAAGGACACTGATTCTTGTCTCGTTGAAGCCTGCTTTTTGTTAGCTATCTTTTTGATTTCCAGTTTTACTCTTAAACTTCGGGCTTTGCCAGACTTTAACTTTGTTCTCTTAAATTAAAATAGGAATGGACAGTTTTGGCAATCCGTCAAGAAGATAATCTGAAGTACGCTAGATTAAGTCGTTTTCTCCTCTTTCTTCGCAGCCAAATTATGGATAGCAAAGTTATCTCATAAGATTTTTAGCTTTACTTGGATAAATAGTTTAGAGTTTAGAGGAAATCCACTTTTTGTGGAAAAGTCTATTCTTATAGGAGAGAGTTGCCCTTAAGTCATGTCGTAGGCGGTAGGAACTTGGAAGAAGCTATATCTTTAAAGAATAATAGAAGCTAATCAAACCCTTTCAGTTACAACTCCTCCCTATTCATCAAACCGACTAGGACATCACCAACCACATAGCTCGACATGCATTTGAATGGGAAACCAAATAGGAAGAAACAACGGAAGAACTTTATTTTCTCATTAATGAGTGAAAGTTCGTTTAAGTTTAAACAAGTAATATCATTAGGGAAGGAGACTGGTAGGAGACTATGGTAGTATAAGTACCATGGCTTTTGTAACTGGCATCTAAAGAGACTTCAAATTGACTGTGGTGATGGGAAGAAAAGGGGAGAAACTCATTTGTTTAACCAATAAGAAAGGAATGAGGAGAAAGTAAATGTTCGTTTGGTGGAAGGGAAGAAGCAATGCACTTCTCGTCATGTCTTCCTATTTCCTTATGAAACTCTCCTGAACTAAATGAGCAAGGAATTTGCAACATTTGCTAAATCTTGAAACAAGAGATAAAAAAGGGAAAGGAATTATGAGGAAGAGAGAGCGAAGGAAGGCGTAATTAAGAGAAAGCTGAAGTAAGCACACACGCCAACTAGTAACAAACTTCAAGGGTATATTATGCCTCACCACCAGACCCAATAGGACCAATGCTACGGCATATTCATCGCCTACTTCACAGTCGACACTCCGGATTATTGTAAAAGGATGAGCGAATTCAGTTGTAGTCATGATGTCTGCTGAATGGAACTCCTTGTTTCGTCTTCTTCTTGGGTTTTTAATGATGATGGGAGTATAAGTACAAGTGCCACTTCGAACTTTCTCTCTCTCCGTCTGTGGCTCATCCGATCCCTTCATCATTTCGGGTGTTTCTTGCTCATTTGCAGAATAGTCTCTCTTTCTCTCTTCCCTGTGTCATGTGATAGTCAGTAGTGGTTTCGAGATTCGGAGATTCATGGGAAGCTTGTCTTACAGAGGAACCTTGAAAAATCTTAGTAATTTATTATGCTTTCACTACCTCTAGCAGTGTTCTCAAACTTATCAATTTTCAATGCGAAACTCTAAGTTTGTGATAGTGATAAGTACCATTTACGTATACCTACGGGTAAAGTCTGGATGGATAATGTTTGTTTTCTGTGGTAGGTAACTATTTACCCCGGTATTAGGTATGTGAAAGGATATGTAAGAAGATTACAAGGTAAAATGTTCATTTTGGTAAATCTCTATCGAGTAATCTATTCTCTGGCTGACATACACGATCAGAAGTGAAGCTGGAAGATAAATACGACTCCCTTGATACATTCTCACATTAAAATTTCTGTGATATTGATACCTAGACATTCCCATTTGTACTCGTGTTTCTCTTCTCGAGGGTAGTCGTTGGAGAGAACTGCTTTCATGTCAAGTCTTTCTTTCACGGAAGGGCAAACAGCGAGGAACACGGTTGAGAAAGGCCGTCGTAAGAAAGCAAAGAGTACAGAGATTTAATCTGAAGTAGTTTCTCTCGCACTCTCGCTCCCTCTCCAAGAAAACTCAATTCTTTCCCGAATGATCGATGGTTTTTTAAATCAACTCTTTCTGCAGACAAAAACAGATCGAAGTTATTAAGAGACTCCATCCAACTGGTACTTTTTGGGTTAAACGATATCCTGTTAAGTATTAAGAGAGCATTATCATCCCAGACTGTATCAATCTTGTCTTAAAACAAAACTCTGTAGAGATGAAGTTCCTATCTCAAGATAGATGAGATTGTTTAAGGAATTTCTCACGAGGCTCAAACCAGATTAGGCAGATTGTTTGAAAGTGAATTTTAAACAGAGATTTCTTCCCTTCTGTCCCGACACTCTTAAATCTCTTTTTAAAACAACTTTCCAAACTTCTAGATATTTTTAACATTTGAACTTTTCTTTGCGTATATTTTGGGCCTTACATGAAATACCTACACCATATTTTATAATAACATTTTATTAGATTCCTTATAGTTGTAGTACGTAGTATGTAGTATGTAGTAGTAAACTCAAAGTTTACGAACTAGACCCTCATTTCATAGGAATCAACTTCTTCGTCCTCTTTTTCTACGTGTAACAAGTAAAAGCAAGAAGCTCTCTCAAATGGAAATAGAGTATTTGAAACGGTAGAAAACAGTTTCTACTTTAGAACACAGGAGTGGCGAGTTGAAACGAAAATAATAATGCCCGTATGGCAGTTCACGGTTGGGTTTTTTACTTTTCATATCTCCTTTTGTTCGTGCATGCATGCTAACCTAGACAGTGGATTCATCATGGCATAAGTTGTGATAAATTATAAAAGTTTCGCCATCACAGACCGGAATAGATGGTGGAGAGATTTCTGAGAAAGTCTTTGCTTTCTCACAAAACTATTAGAACGGTTGTGGGTTGGTGCGGTAATTCTTCTTTATTTTTAGTTCAAAAGCTTTCTTTTAATGAACTCAGAGTTCTGCTGCTTACACTCCACTTCATTCACGCATTTCTCGGTGTTAAGAGAGTAAATATTTCTTGTCTTGCATTACTAATGCAAACATGCTTCTTTAATTATTACGGCCGTACTTACAAGAACTGGGAGTTTCTATTGTAGTGCCCATCCTATCAAAGGGTATATATATATATACATTAGTGGATGTTATGTCTTTTTATGTAATTTAATTACTTATGTACAAGAGAGACTGTAGGAGTTCTTGCATCTAAAGAAATGTTTTTTCTGTGTGTTTTTGTAGGAAATAGCTGCAATTCTAATCAGCTTCACCCACCATCCGGAATGGCTCTCAAAGGAAGTGAAGATAAGGTAAGTTTGAGAAAATTTTTACACCTTTCTCTAATTTAACTTAAATGAAAAGGCGAGAAGAACAATTCCCAGTTCCTTCGTCGCCTCATCTTTCTTCGGTAAACACGGGAGCCGTCTTTTCGGGTGTTCGGCGTTCGGTGTGTCGCCTCCGTCTAAAATGATTACTAGGAAAAACTCTACTTCTTCCCAGCTTTAAAAAGTCCAATAAATGTCTTCCGTAATGTCCTCCCTGAAGCATCCCAACTGCTATTTCCAAGCGTATTTTATTTCACATTTAAATTTTATTTATTTCCTGGATACATTTCCTCCAAGTAATTAAGTGCTAATGGGTTTTTAAGGGACTTTTCTCTAATTCACCTTAATGCACTCTCTCCCATTCTCTGTTCTCTATTCCTTTGAGCTAAAAAACTGTTCCACTTATTAAATGCCGTGAGAACTGAGGAGAAGAATGAGGAACGTGGCAATGAAGGTGAATTTGAGTGAAAGTATCACGTTTCAACCACACAACCCTCCTCCTGTGTGAGGGAAATGAAAGCAAAACCGTTTGCGCTGTGTTATACTGTGTAGCAGCCCGTAGTTATGTATTGTTGTGAACTGATTAAATAACCTGAAGCAATTAACTGCAGTTGGAAACACATCAATTTCATAGCTTTCACGAAGGAGCCACATTTTATTGGCTTCAAGGCTACTTAGTTGAAAGAGCTCGTGTGTTCTCTCTCACTCTGTATAAGGAGAAAGTCCGCGTGTAGTTAGTTGTTGGTATACTTTCCTCACCTAGAATAGAAGTAGTAGTTGTAACGGTGGAAGTGAAGCCTCCTCCTTCCTCCACTTTTATTAATCTAATAATCCCCTCGACTGCTACCTTCTTATGTCCCGACTTGCATGCAATCCTCATGAGAACGTGAACTGTGAACATAAGCGTATGACAAACAATAAATATTACTCACAACCCACAATATTATATTTTCTCCATTCCTCTAATCATTTAAGCACCCAACCAAAATACATACCACACAATAACCAAGTGGAATGAGTTGTGTGGTTCCTCTCTGTAATACTTACTTTGTAGTTTATAGCTGCTCTGGTAGTGTAAGTAAATAGTAGTATAATAATAGCGGTGGTGGTGGTGGTTGTAGTAGAACTGTGATGCTAATAATCTTCTGGTGCCTTGTAACATTTAAACAAACTTTGGCCATTTGGCATATACAGGCTAATATGGAACATAGTCACTCATTCACCTTCTTAGAGAAGGGTCAAGCATGTAGTCATGAAGAATGTAAAGTAGAGAGTGTACACAGAGTATTATGTAGATTCTGGGGAAGTGAGATAGGAAAGTAAACTATTTGGTGGTTCACTCACACACGACGGAGACGATGATACTATCAGGTCAAAGTTACTTTTGGTTTAATGGCAGTTGAATTGGTGCTTTCTCCCAGACGGTCTCTCTGTTGGGGTACATAATATTTCTGAGCAGTTTCTCGCGTGTCTTTGGGTCCTTTCGGAATTTATATGATTTACTTTCAAGTATTACGGCCTCTTGTAGGAGTTCATACACATTCAAGTACAAAAAGGTGGCTTCACACATTTTTCTTATTGCTTCTAGTGGTGGTGATTGACTTGGTTGTAATAATATAAGCGACTGATGTAAGTGTTGACCTGGCTATAGAGAGAGAGAGAGAGAGAGACTTGTGAAAACTTTTTAAGCATACACACCACCACATTCCACAGATTTTTCTTCGTTTTCATGTGAAAGCTGGAGATCTTTCGTATTTCGAAGAGTGTGTCGTGGGACTCATGAGGAATTTTGATGAAGGGCATCTCCCATCCTTTTCAGCGTTAAATCAATCATGGATTGCAAAAAGAGTGAACCTTGGTTTGTTGGTGATGGTGCTTTCTCTATTGAGTATGAAGAGAGTGCATAATGTATGATAAGGCTACTCACAATATATGAGCGAGGCTACGTGTAGACTTCCGCTTTTTCAACGATATTTGTGGCCAAGCTGGGATTTATAGGGTTGTGTGTGTGCGAGTGTGTACGTAAACGTAGTTTTATTTTTTGTTATTTATGCCACAGATCGTATGTGTGCGATAAAGGATTCAGAGAAATGTTGGAGAGCACCCTTCAGCCAGGTTGGAACTGGGTGTAGGTTGTGCCTAATGTTTATGTTATCGTTGACGGGGAGTTTGCTTTGGGAGAGAAGAAAGTGGCCTATAGGGTTTCTGTGTCGGGCTACATCTTCTGATGTTCTTCTTCGGAAGTGTGAGCGAGTCCTGCACACTGAGAAAAAGAACACTTTCGAAGATCCATGGACGTTGTCAGGAAGGGATATACAAAATAATAAAATGTAGTCCGAGACTCGAAGAGATGGCTTTGACTTAGCCGGAGAAGTGACTTGTTTGGAGTGAAAGTTGGGGAGAAAGTAGGTCCATTGGGTTATGTGTGTGTATGCATGTATGGTGGGTGGGTGGGGTGTAGAGGCTCCTGTTTAGTATTCAAGAGCGAAGCATATGCCACTGGCCATAACATAAATATTACTGAACACCTGAAAGGCATAAGTCTGTCTGTGTATGGAGGGAGAAAGACGAGGAATATTATTGGAGATGGGAAAAATGGGAATGCAAGGAGGAAAGAAATGGGGAGTTAGAGGAAATAACTTGTATCTCTATTCGACGTATCTCTCGTACAGTTGTACTGTATGTGTAAGTGTGTATTTTTTATGGTGGACAGGCCGAAAAGTGGGTCGATGCTTTTGTACAGCCGGAAGAAGGTTCGCTATCGTCGGGATGGATATTGTTGGAAGAAGCGGAAGGATGGGAAGACTACGAGGGAGGATCACATGAAATTAAAAGTCCAAGGAACGGAGGTATGTGAAATGTTTTGTTTTATTTCTTCCAGCTTCTTATACATAAGACGCACACACACTTCCATACGATGAGAGACAGAAGAAGAAGAACTCTAATTTCAATTGTTTCAATGTGCTTTCGCCTGCTTGCTTACTTTCTCCGTGTATAGTCAATATCGATTCACGTCGGTAGACAGACACCTTGATTTATTGCATTTCAACTTGATTCCCCAATATTGAATGAAAAATTGACTTTTGAGACAGATTTGTATGATTTTTCAACATTTTCAACATGTTCTCCGGGTGTGTGAAAGTAGGTTGTGCTGTGTGAGTGTAGTCTTTCGTGCGATTCCCGTAGGGAATTCAAAGGAAAGTTTAGTGATTTCTACGGTGTTCTCGACGGGCGATTTCACCCACTCCTCCGCCAATTCCGGCTCCAATAGCAGCGCATTTCAGAACTGTGAGAGGATCTGGAGACTCAAATCCTCCTCGAGCTCCCTTCGACTGAAGTTTTGAAAATGCAGAGTGCTTACTGACATGTCCAGTTCCATTGGCTGTTGATTGGACGTTTGACGCGAAGGATTTTCCTGCTATGCCTTTCTCAGTGAAGCCAGTGGAGTCCAGGATGGCGTTTGCTGCTGCAGGAGCTGCGAACGCTGAGACTGCTCCGGCGATTGCTCCAAAAACAGCACCAACGACGGGAAGCCAATAATCATCGGTTTCTTGGTCTTTGCTTCCGTCATTATTCAATCCTGGAGGACAATGGGCAGTTGTTTTTTATGCGTTGAATTGCTTTGTGTGGATTGCTGACGAAGAAGAGCTGTATGAAATGCAAAACACTTACGACGTCGATGAGCCATTTTGAAAATGAAAACCTTGACGGATCCTTCACACAATCCAGCAGAAGGACAGGAAAGGTATATTAGGGCTTAGCCGAGGACCAACTTCGTCTTGCGTGTTTTAAATTACGTAATTTAAATAGAAATTGAAACGAAAGAAAGCAATTGTAAAGTTCAGCAGCTGCGAGAAGGTGAGACTGGTGGTGAGAATTGGCTGGAAGAGTCTTTTTGCATGAATGAGAGCGTGAGACAGAATGTGTGGATCTGTAACTTCTCATGCAGATCAATTTTCGAAGCTCAACAGATCTTCTTGTGTGTGACTTGTTTGTAACTTGAGCTTATGTTTATTTCAGCATAAAAGTAAACAAAATCAAGTGTGTCCGGACCAAACACTTCTACTCGCAGTCTTATTCAATATTTACGTCACATGCTTTCGATGTTTTCTTACTTACATCATTTTATTGCTTTTATGTACTTGTTTGTGAGCAATAGATATGAAGTAGATTATGTAGATCAAATGAACAATACGCAAAATCCACTTGTGTATCAGTATTTAAACATTTAAAGTACTTGTAAAATTAGGACAGTATTCATTCAAACATGAGGATAAATCACGTGTAGGCGTACAGTACGTTGTGTATTTCTTTGCGCCCTTTGTCTTCTAAATAAAGCATATCCTCCTATAGAACATGTCCCTACGAGGGCCCCTACGAGTCCTACAGGGCCTAAAATAGCCAGTCCTCCCGTAGCCCCAGCAGACTGGAGCCCCGCAAAAAAAGATCCAGCTGCGACATTGCCAATGCTAGCTTGTACTCCTGCAGCTATAGACCCTGCAGCGATTCCAGCCCCAGTGAATCCAGCTGTTGTTAGCGCTGCAGTTCCAGCCAGAGGAAGTGCAATGCCGACAGTCATTCCACCAAGAGCTGCAAATCCCAAATCTTGTGCTTGGAAAAGTCCAGGGATTGCTGTGAGTCCTGCGACTACAATTGTCACTCCCGGTGGTCTTCCGATAAGATGATACTGCAGTTACACGGAATGATATTATGTACTATCACATTTTATACCAGATGCGATGTCAATAAATTAATATAATTTCTTGATAATTTCTTACCAAATTGTACCACGTGACGGGAGGCATCTTAGCAGTGGATTTTTAGATACTAGCTTTAGGAATCAGTGGTACCACTGCTCACTTTTTTGTGATGTTAAACTGACACTGAGATCAATCGTTCTGGACAAAATTGTCCATCCACCATTCAAATCGGCAATCTATTTGTCTATAGATAAAAATAATATATCGTCCTTGACTCGTATGACCGACCAAAACATTTGATTTGAACATTAGGAGATGCAAAGTCACGAGAACATGAGAAGATAGGTTCAGTATGCATCCAATCCCCAAGTATTATGTAATTGTTAGCAACAACCCAATGCATCTGTATTCTACGTGTGCATCTATATCATGGAGAAGATGTATATAAACAAGTTTTTACCAGCTTTTCGCCTTCTCTCGCTTGCACATTTAATCTCACGCTTGGTTGATTCCCCTGGAGCGATTGTGGATTGCTTAGCATGAAATTGAAATGGGAACATTGGAACTTCAACGTGACTGACTCATAATTTGTCATTTTCAGTGCATTTATGGATGTTACGTTCACTCAGCAATACTGCCTACATTTCACCGCCGATGTTACTGGTTACTCCAGGTAATTATGAAATTGGAATTGTTGTTACTTTCACTAACTAGCTATTACTGAATAAGTTATCTGTAAGTATACAAAGGGCCTAACTTATAGTTGTTCCGTATCACTTTGATCATCTTTATTAGACTAGAGTCAATGAGTTTCCAGTTCATAGGAACGAAGTGAACTAACAACTCAGCCACTCAGCGTTTAAAAAGTTGTGAGACGTCCATTCATGCATACACACAAAGTGTGAGTAGTGTAAAGACAGGGTGAAAGTTTGGCTAGCTCAAATGAAAGTTTGTGTGTCGTATCTTTTACAACTTAACGGAGCATTAATACTGAGAATGGTATTAGAAAGTAGTAGCAATAAAATTTGGCGAGCTAGGCTTGCCATTTATATGAGGAAAGGTATTGATTGAAAAAGTATTTGTTGGAGTGAGAGTAATTCGAAGGTGACTTAATGTTAGGAACATTACCTGCTAAAAGTCGTCAGCACTGCCAGTATAGTCAGTTAGTGTAGAAGTACAAGTACTCACGTATAGTTATTGGAAGGCTAAGTAACTAAAAGTATTATAGTGTTCCTTCACACGGAGCTCTAGGAACGACTCTATTGTTCTGGTCTTTGAAAGGAAGGAAGGAAGTTTAGTGGAGTGTGCGAACCTCAGATCTTTCCAATTCATTCGAACCTTGGAAAGAAGTGTTTTTTCGTGAAGCCGTTGCCATTCCGTTACCCAACGATTATGGAAGGAACGAAGATGAAGGACAAAGTGTAGGTGCACATTATTGTTTGAATACAAGGGGAAGTTGTATGTAAAATTCACTGCCATTTGTGTCCTCTGTTGTCCACACTTCTACGACACACACTTTAGGAGTCTTTGCTACTTTAGTCAGCCACAGTCTTCTTCAGAGTTCAATGGGGCATGGCTGACAGTGAATAAATTTTGTTTGGCTCTGATGAAAGGACTTCAAAAGGGAGTTTGACTGCGCCCATTTGTTATGTCAATTTTAAAACTTCCTTTTAATCTATTACGTCTAATCCATCACTTCTTTATTCTCTAAGCACATACAGTCAAGCCACGAGGTGGAAGTAAGAATAAAAGGTTCCATTACATGATGGAGGCTTAATTCTCCAACACTTCTCTTGTGTATAATCTTGTGTGCGTAGTAGGTACGTTGTAATTTAAGATGCAAACCTTGTAGCCTATGTAGAGACTGTGGAGAAAGGGAAATTTCCAACAGGCTTAGTTTCAGGACACTCATAATCTGGGCTCTGTACGAAGCGGCTATAAATAGTCTGATTGAACTACTTTCACTACCAAGTGAAAGTGAAATACACTTGAAGGAATAGATGATACTACTAACAACTTACATTAGTTTGAATTAATTCTTATGAACATGGATTTATACTTTGCGTTTGTCTTTAGAACCCAGACATCGTGTTGGTCCACTACTTGAATGTACCTTATCCAGATGACAACAAACTCATCATCACCTCTAATGTGTCCATGTGGGGAGACAAGAAGGAATGGACCAAAGAGGAACTCATTTCGCAGCTGAAACCGATGTGTAAGTTTCATGGGAAAAGTCTTTATTCTGCCCACCAGTCAGTCACCGCGTAGGTCTTCTTGGCTTCACTTGTCGAAAGTAAATTAAATTATCTACTCGTGTGGTGCCCACGCGGTTTAGTAGGAAAGTGATGGCTCACAATGAACGTGACAGATGAGAGTGGAACATCACACAACAACTGTACTTTATCCGTCTAGCCGTGTCTATTGATAGCCGTGAGAGAATGGTTTTCGTGAACGGAAAATGTTTTCTGATTTATCTGTGAAAGAAGTAATTGATTTCTCTCAGTGTTATGTGTATCTCTCACATTTTCTCTACGTTAGGCTACTGTGTTATGTTTTAGGTGAGTTCAGGTCAGAAAATCTTGTAGGCTATTCGTAAGAATTGTGAGGGAATGAAAGAAGACCTAAAATCTGTCTCAGTATCCCTTTTCATGTACAATTTTGTGGCTCAATTCATCTTACTTTATCGAGTGGATAATTTAGTTTATCCTCACATGAGCGACGGAGAAGGCTACATAGGGTGAAAGATAGTGAGCAAAAGGCGAAATGCTTAGGATGTCTGAGGCACAGGGTTAGAATCTATCTGCTGGGTGTGTATATGGATTGTGTGTGTGTCTAGCCTACAGACGAGTGTGAGGATGGGAACTTATCTCGTGGGTTGGTATATGTAATAGAAGGATATAGGAGAGGACACATAGAGGAAAGGAGTTCTCGAAAAGAAGAGATGGATGAAGAGATAAAGAGAATACAAAAGGAAGAAAGAGATCGAGAGGCACACAATAAGTTTGTAGGAGTAAGTAGTTAGTTTAGGAGGAACCCGTAGTTTCACATCCTCGTGGAAATCGACAGAATCCAAATGGTCTGGAGGATGAAGCCAAATTTAGAGATGTACTTGTGTGTGTGTATTATGTGTGTGGTGGTGTGTGTGTGTGTGTGTGTGTAGGAGACACCGAAAAGACGAGAGACAGAAAGTAAAGTTCATTTGGACTGAGAGGGAGCAAAAGTAGGAAGAGACATAATGTAATGTTACATGTCCATAGTGCATGTCCTTCGACTTTACTTAACTCTTTGGCTGGGGAACCACAAGAAGAGTGTAAGTAAGTAGCCCACACGTACAAGTAAGCCAACAAAGACCTTTCTCCGTAACACACAGAGTACACGATGCCTCGAGAGAGTAGGAAAGGAAATAAGTAGCTTTCTCTTGGAAGAAAAGAACGGAAGGAGAGAGACGGAAATAGTTCGAGTTAGTCTTGTTAGTGTTTGATCACCCTAGGCCTAAGTGTTGTGGACATTTGAACCTTCTTTCTTCACGAAACTATATTACTACTACTACTCGCGCTACATCACACAGGGACGAAGTCTTTTATTGATCTTCCAAATTAAACCAATGTCCGGACAATTAAATGCACTTGTGAAGGACACTCCCTTCTCCTTCCTCTCCACAAGCTGACGAAACGAATTCTACTCATTAAAATTAGGAAAAGACCCAGATTGTTAAAAGACTCTCCGTCACAGAGTTACCTTCTTAGGCTCACTAAATTGAACCGGAAGGATGAAAGAATAAACGAAAGTATTAAAAGACTCTTTTCCAATTTGACTTGACACAAGATCTATTTTTTATTTCTCCTTCCTTTCGAAAGCCTCTTTCTCTCTCTCTTTCTCCTTTCGTCTGAGACAATTCAATAGGCTCGTTAGAAAACGATGTAAAAACTCGACTTCCTTCCTTTTCAAACCCTCGTCTTGTGTGTGTGTGTAGGTTTGTAGGTTTAAGCTCAATATAATTCTCCCACACGGAGAAAGTCATCACATACACATTCTTCCACGGAGAGAGAGACAGAGTAGCAGTCGTGGTATCTCTCCTCATATCTCGTGAATTGAATTTTGCTCTCACTCCACTAGTTTATCTCTAAAAGCTTATTGTGACTATCAATAAAATTTCTTTTTTATATATAAAAGCCCCATAAAGTTAAACTAATTTAGGTTCCAAAACTGTAGCAGTATATTTGGGCTCGTCGTCAAGTATAAAATAAAACCAGTGGGTACTCAGGACACAAAACTAAAACCCTTTTCGTTCTTTTCTTCCTTCCTATCTGCCAAAGTATTGAGCTTTTTTTCCTTCTTCTCCTTCCGATAGGACCTTCCTTCATTCTCTTTAAGACTAACTGTATGACACAGGCAAAAAGTGAAGAATAATGCAATTCTTTGTGTCATCCTTAGAATCCAACCCAACTCTTTTCCGTCGTTCTATCGGTTACACACACACACACATACATTCTACATACACTCACCCCGTGTGTCTTTAAGTCTTTACATCAAGAGCTCCCCTCTCTTTCCGTATATCTACATATCCACCCCAAAAGAGTGAGTGTGTGCTGTCTCGGCCTTCAAGTAAAGTGTGTATCACCCTTCCTCTCTCTCTTTCTCTCTTATATGAGAAACAGAGCCTCTTCGTCTTCCTTGCCTCAGTAGCTTTCACCCATACTTCTTTCTTAGTATAGACAATGAACCACGAAAGAAAGCCAAGTGAAGCCAAGCCGTATGAAAATTTATGACCCTAATAAAATATATTCCCATTGTATTGATCTAGTTTTCAGTGAAGAAGAGCCTGATCTCAATAACGAGTTGGAACTATCGGTAAGTCTGTCACCTTGCACCTAACTTCTCATGCATTTCCTTCCCTGACACATTTTTCTTCGGCAAGAACAAGACCTATTACAACAGAAGAGAGACCTTCTTTCCACTATCATCAAATCAACCCTAGGTGATTCGTCCCCCATCAATTTATATGGTCCCACATATCTACGCTGTATAGTCATAAGTCTAGGACGTGTTCATCTCTGATAACTTTCTCTCTCACTCCCACACTCTGTAGTAAAGTCCTCTGTGGATGGGAGACTTGTTTTTATAGGCACTGCCGACCACTTCAATTCTCTATCCATCACCCTCGTCTAAATCATTTGTGTCATCCACAGTCACACACAAACACACTTTTTATGGAGACAAAAGAGATGTTTAGAGGAGTGGTGATGGGTGTGTGGATACTCAGAGTAAATTACTTTAACTTTACCTCTGTACTACATACACAGCTAGTGTGTATCGGAGTATGTAGGAGTGTGCTGCTCTGCTAGTCTTTCTTTTCGGGATGTTTAAGAGAATGGTAGTTGTTAGTAAGTTGTTGTGGAGGAGACAACTTACTTCATTTTTTGCTCCATCTCTTCTTCTTCTCCTTCTTTTGGTGGTGGTGAAGGCACTAAGAAGATATGAATGATGTGCTTAAGTGACAGGATGATTTCATTGCCAAGAAAGAAAGACGATACACATGTGACCCTCGTATGTACAACAAGCTGTCGTCTCCTCCTTAACCTATTCTCTTGTGCGGTCTCTCGTCCCACGCTACTTTCACTTTCATAATATTATTTAAAGTGAGTTCTTCTCTGAAAAAGGTAGAGAGGATGACGCGGAATAGAAATGTGATGTAAAAGTGGTCTTGGGACTTGAGTCTTCACGACTGTCACAACTTGTTCCTTCAGACAGGAAATATTTGAGTGAGATGAAATTGACTTTCACCTGCTTTCTCCATCTCCCTACCAAGGAGCATGACTTGATGCGAATTCAAACTGGAAAAAGTTTTTTTCCTATTTCATTTTACAATTTGCTTTCTCTTGGTAGTACGGGAGCAGGAGGAGGAGGAGGAGGAGAGAAGCAGGGATACATATGAAGAATTAGTTCCAGATGGTTGAGTTTAGATTGATTGTGAGAAAGACCGGGTGGATGTGGAATAATACACAACTGTACGTATAAATACATTAGAGTGGGTTTAGGAGGTTTGAGTTGAAAATACGGAGAGAGAGTAAGAGAAGTATCAAAGGGATATACATATCTATAAATATACAGTGTGTAGGGCCATAGATTAGAATTGTATAAAGGAATGTATGATAATGCACAGAGGAATTTTGAATTCAAAGACACCCTTTTACATCCGAGAGAATCTTAGAGGAAAGGAATCAGATGAAAAAGGAAGTTTGGAGAAAGTTGTTATTTCGGGAGACAAGATGATGATGGAAATATGATATGGGGGATATAGACGACGGAAGGAAAGGGAGTAGTAGGGGCTGTGTGGTCTCGATGGAAGTCTGGATGGAAGTCTCGGGTACTGGTTGGGAATAGAAGGACTGGCAAGGACTTTAAAGTTGAGTAGTTTGAGTGAAGGAAAGAAAGGGAGGAGCCGCAGGGGAGAGAATAATGTAATAAAATGTGATGTAAGTGAAATTGTGGAGTGGAATAAATAATATTTATATTTTGGGACGGCTCGTCTGTTAACGTTTCAACGAAGTGTGTTCCAACTTCCAACTCCGAGAAATGGATTGGGATGTTGCGAAATATGAGATGGGAAATTTCATAAGATTTTGGATTTTTAATAAAAAAAATTTATCAATCACTACCACTCTCTCACTCGCTCTTTCATCCTTCTTCGGTCCAAATAATAAGAAAAGGGTAATGAGAATTCATGAAGAATCATGAAATGAATGTATTAAGCTTATCTTTCGACCAGACCGGGGAGAAAATGTAGAGTAGGTTTTGCGTAAAGTAATTTCGGATCTTTAATGGTTTTGCATTAAATATTAAAAGTAGAAAGTAGAGGAGCGGAAGCCGAGTTTACGTCTTCACTTTTTCAATCGTTTGGGTGGATACTTGAAATTCATTTCATTTTGGTGGCAGTGGTGGTTAAATGTATTTTCTCTTAGTGTAATAAGCTGTTGTATGTACTTACACAGAAAATTAGTTAATTCTTAGTGGTTGAGTAGGCTAACAAGGAAGGGAGAAAGAGAGAAAGTGTACGTGCATATCTATGGGGGCTACTCTATAGCTAAACTGCACACACACTTTCTCCGTATTAAAGTTGAAGGCAATTTAGATTGAAGTTTCAATCCGACCAGCTCTGAAATACAAATTTGTTTCGTCTTCTTCTTGAGTTGGTTACGATGGATAAAGTTTAATTGAAAATCTTTACTTTCCTCGCTTGCTTCGAAAGTAGTTGGCAGTGGTGGTGGTGGTGGTTGATGGTGGCTCGGATGGAGAGAATGATAGAAAAGCCTTCAGTGTGTAGGAGTGTAATGTTGGAATATGTGTGTGTGTGTGTGTGTGTGTGTGGTGGGTTGGCCCGTATCAAAAGCACAAAACTGCCATCATCTCATTCCAATTTCACCACCACCATTCCTTCAGGAATGCTCTGTGAAGTAGGCCATCCATGTGAGAAAGAAGCAAATAATATATACAACTCGGAAGGAATGAAGAAAGTCCTTGTAGGATTCGACGAAATGTACGTAAAGCAGGTTTGACTCGCAGAGAAAGTACAAAGGTAGAAATGAAACAGTGAAATGTACAAAAAGCTCAAAACATTTTACAACATTCCAAGAGTTCTTCTTCCATCATACTAGAAATCCCAGAAGGACTCGAAGATGAAGATTCGTGAGGAGAGAAGGAGGTAGGCATTGTTGAATGCATTTCAGGTTCATTCAAATGACCTTTTAACCTCCGATTGAATCATTTATAGCGAGTGATGAAATGGACTCACCACCGCCACCAATTTTAACTCAAAGGTATCCTATCCGTCTAATAATGAAGCTCATCTCTCATTCTTCGTGAGGATCAGTTGTCAGTGGAGCGAAATATTTCAGGTCCTCATCATTCTGTGTATGGACTCTCTAATCATCATCATATATACAAGAGAAACACTAACAATTGTATAAGCTTTGTCAGTCAGCCACGTTCTTCTGGTGAAGACCACACTGATGAAATAATGATGACTGATGACAGTTCTGTAGAGTTGTCAGTCTGACTGTCTCTGTACACCGTTCCGTTTTTTAGGAACAGCGTGCCGTGTTCATTTATAAACAGCAGCAATTGAGGCTTTGAAGCTGAGTGAGTGAGTAGCTCCGTTAAAAAGGAGACTAACTAGGAGAGAAGCGAGTAGCTAGAAAACTTTTCAACCGAAATAATTTTTAAGTCTTACAGACATGAGACATGGGTCGGTCGGGAGTACCTGAAAGTTGGAATTAAACTGACGAACTGGAATTGATGAGTTAACCCATTCCTCCTTCCCATCTTTATTCATCCGTTCAGACTTGGAGACCACTGTGAGCTACTGCTGGTTACGCCTCGTTTATAGTCGAACGTGGAACTTCATGTTCCCGTTCCCGTTCACTTTCACTTCCTGTTGCTTTCACGTTGCGCTTTCCCCGCGAACGTGAAAACTTTCACTTCCTGTTCATTTTCACTTTCCGCTCACTTTCTCGTCGAGTTTTCAGTAGAGAACTATAAATGGTTCGACGTGAATCCTTTGAAATTATAATGCCACCCCGGAATAATTCCTCGTAGAAAAATAATCGATTCATTATTTAAGGACCTTATAATTATTAAATGTACATATACCTAATTCGATCAGTCAGAACTATGGGAAGTTTAATATTTTTACTAAATGGTGAACCAATAATCTACAAAATCTGATCGAAATTTTGGACGTCTACGATGTCTGACAACTCTAAAATCACTTTCTAGGGTATATTGGACACATTTTAAATAAATTTTTACCAAATACTCAACTTTTAAAATTCGTCTGAAACTATAAAGTTCTCCCCTTGATAAACACCCCCGCCCTAAAATTACCACCCCCCGCTATTCGAGTACTTGAAATATTAAAGCCACAGTGGCAATTATGTCAGGAAATACGGTAACCAGTTACAAATGGACTAAACCAGTTACTTTTCTGAGGTTACGCTGCGTAGAGAGTACACAGGGATCGTAAAAGACGATGAAGTGAAATTGTAGTAATCTACTGCAGTTCTGTAGAGGTAAGGCATCCCTACAAAACTGTACAGTGCAATTAAATATAGCTTTTTTGTCTTAAATAATGATTTCTCACATATAACACAATAATATATTACAAAAAACTGAATTTCACGTTGATAAAAGTTGAGCTCGTGTCAACTTCTGAACGCGACGTGAAAGTGAGCAGAACGTGATTGAGAACGTGAAAGTATAGATGGCTTGGACGTGAAAATATCACGGACGGGTTCACGTCGTGATTCACGACGGGTTCACGTCAGAACTATAGATGAATCACGGCGTGAAAAGACCACGTGACTCGTGAAACGGGACGTGAACTGATCGTGAACGTTTGACTATAAACGAGGCGTTACTCCTACACACTCTTCCTCATTTAAGCCACATGTACGACCAACTTCCTCTTCAACTTCTTCGTCAATCCTTCAATCTTCTCTGCGAGTCGACTTACTAAACTGTGAACTGTAACACTAAGTCTACACGAGCATCTCTATATTACACAGGAAGAAGGATGAATGGCAGTCAGATACATATGTGTGGTAGGGAATTCACTAGTAGAATGCCGACTGTCACACAATCCAAAGTTGAATTATCAACATTCGACCCTTCAACCGAAACCAAGTTTACACGACTACGCGGTTTTGCACGGGGTTGGTTATTAGGCCTGGCTCAAGCTTTAAACTTTGAAGGCGAAGAAAGTTTTGAGTGCGAGAGAATCGAGGTTGAGAACCACAAGACCTTCTAAGGATACACATACATGCGGGAAGGGATTGTTCATCGATCCAATTAATTAATTATTCTACAAGAATCTACTTATCCTATGCAAAAGCACATTAATGTATGAATGAACGAAACCATGCATCATTCATTTTAAGGTTTGCTTTTGAGTCCTTACACAACACACACACACACATACACACTATACACATTAAACATTCCTTCATGACTTTCTCCACATACACAGAAGAGGACACAAAGGAATAACGATAGAATACAAGCCCAAGCGATTTCTCTTTGGTTTTGGTCTTACACGGATAATGGCTGGAGTGTGGTGTTGGTGGTGGTGGTCTATCTCAATAATACAGCCCAGTTATGTCCCATTTCCTCCTATTTGAGGCAAAGTTACACAACACAAAACAAATTACTCTTAACCAAAAGTCACACTAGGCAGAGGGATAAAGGGAATAATACATACAAACATACATCTCCTGGTTTACTTGTGTGGATGAAGGATGATGAGCGTTGTTGTTGTTACAAACAACTCTCCCTGTCTGCATCTCTCCTTTCTCTGTAGTTTGTATGTAGTTCTTGTGAATATACACTTCCCAACCACCACCATCACCACCAACCAACATCACCACCAAGCACTACTACTCTGGAGAAAGTTAATAAGTGAGCCCAGTCTGAGTGAGTTTCATACTCTTGACTCGACGTCCCAATTGACATATGATATGAAAAGGAAGATTGATGTTGACTCCATGTCCAGGTTGCATTACACATAGGACCATAGGATTCCCTTCTCTCTACATACATATAGATGGCTAGTTTATGAACCGTATGAATGAATGCCACAGTCTTCTTCTTGGTGGTAGGCTGTTCACTGTTCAGCTGCTCTCTTCTGTGAAATGAGTCTCCCTGGCTGTGATATGACCAACACACACTACACAAGTGGATATGTAGTATAGTACTCTGCTTCATGCCTACAAAGGCCTCGTGGGAATCTCAGATTGACTCACATTTTCTCCTTCAGGAAGAAATGAATCAATTCCGGAATTGAGAACCTGAGTGAACGAAAGAAAGGAGGTGAAAGAATGATATTATTTGTTTAACAGAACCAGAAGGACTTTCTCGTCTGGTTGCAATCTTTAACCTTTTCGTCGATCTCTCGAGTATATCTTGAGAGATGATGAGATAAGGCAGAGGAGAGAGGAAGTGCGAATCTCCCTGCACCACCACATTCCACTTCTAAGTAAATGAAAGTAACTGAAACGATGAAACACTTCGTTTGTCTTGGAGAAAGTTTGGTGCTCCAAATGGAACTGTTGAGTACACCTTAAGGGCACATTTGAATGAAGTGAAAGAGGAATAAAGAAGGGAGCTAGAGAAGTAAAAAATGTAAAAACGGTAGTTGTGGTTTTAGAAGAAGGAGAGTGAGAGAGTCTTGTTCTTGCGAAGAGATGAGTTCGGAACAAAAGGAAAAACGAGTGGAAGGTTTTAAATTGCTTTACTCTTTCTCTCTCTCTCTGGGTGAGCAGTGTGTGGGGATTTCTCCTTTATGAATTTCAAATGAAATCTCCACCCACACGCACTCAACACTAGAACTAGAGATACAGAGAGAGAGAGAGATGTAGAGAGTTGCATATATTTGAAAGTGAAAGCACAAGGGTGACATTGATGTTGTGGTTTATGGTTAGACTGCCGAGACGGTGGAGGCGATAGTGGTGCAGTTGATGGAGAAGCAAAGACTCGCTCGACAAACGGCCTCAGGGGGAGAGATAAGTTCAGGTGGGAGTGGCCCTGGAGGAGCAGCTGGAGGCTCAGGTCCAGCCTCGAGTTCTCTGGTGAACGGGAATCTAAATGGGAGTGGTGGTGGTGGAAATGGGCCGACTGCCACTGCTCGACTGTCTTCCTCATCATCGACTTCCTCTTTAGTTCAAATACCGAACATTCCTTCGAACGGCCCTTCCATTGTGGCTACAGTGACCACAACCTCCAATGCTGGGGCTTGTCATCCAGGCTCGGGACTCGTGAATGTCTCTACTAACCCTAAATCACTGGGAGGTAATGATGGTCATCCACATCACCATCATCATCAACAACAACAGCAGCAACATCACCACCATCCTCAGCAGCAGACGACGACTACGAGTGGAGGACAGCAGCAGCAGCAGCAACAACAGCAGCAAGTCTCGGGGAGAACAGCCACAACCGTAAATTTAACTGCAGCCACAGGAGGAAATGGGGCTAGTCATCACGGGGATAGACCTTTTGTACTCAATCTGTCACAATTCCAGACCGCAGGAGGACTTATCATACTGAACGGGAAGCCTGCTGTGACCACCACTTCTGGAGGCCAGCAACAGCAACAGCAGGTCCAGTGTCACACTGCCTCCTCCCATCATCACGCCTCCGCCTTGCAAGCCGCTGTCCATAATCTCAAGTAAGTGTCTCTCATCATGTCCCATCGACAATTCCGTATTAAGCAGATTCACCAGGTGTGTCTGCATAATTAACCACACGAACTTATGCTTTCACTCTTCAACGCCAAGCTCCGTTAAACTGAATGCTTGCAATGACTTTGAGTGAAATGGGGTTGTTCTACATTTAACTTGAGCAGAGAGATAAGCGTTGCATGTCTTGAAAAAAAAACCAAAGATAGAATCACTCGAAGATTCACTCTTCATCGCTATATCTTGATTTCGATGACTGGAATTAAATAAAGATGTATCTTAATATGACTAAGTAGAATAGGTGTTCTAATGTTGGAAGAATAATAAACATCGTTATAGATGTATTGAACTACTTTGTAGCAATGGCACAGCCAGCCTGACTTCTACACTGACGGCCTCATTCATGGATGTACAAAATGCGAACGAGTCTTCAGGAGCTGGAGGAACTGGAGGAGGTGGAGGAGGAGTCTCCGGAGGACAACGAACAACCGTGTCAACTTCCACCCAACAACAACAGACGCTGCTCATCCATCATTCTCAAAACCACTCGCACTTTGCAGCAGCTTTGGCTACGGCAGCAGCGCAGCAGCAGAGTTTGCATCAACAACAACAACAGCAACAACAGCACAGTAGTAGTTCTCATGGAGGACACGGAGGGAGTGGAGGACCCCACAGTCATCATCCCCAGGGAAGCCAAGGAGGAGGAGGAGGAGGAGGTGGAAGTCACGGTCAACACCAACAACACACAGTCCATCATCCTCCTTCCGGTAATTCCGGAGGTGGTGGGGCTGGCGGAGGGACAGGAAACTCGTCTCAACAACAACAACAACAACAGCAGCAGCAGCACAGCACCTCATCTCAAAGTCACCACGACGGAAGTGGTGGTGGCGGAGGCAGTGGTGGTCATCAGGAACTTCTCACGTTGGAGATGTCACACGAGGACATTCAACAAACGCTGTCAGCTAACATGGGAATGGGGGACAATTCTGGGGATCTCGAGCCCATGTCTCCATCCGCAGATGATGTCTTTGTTAACCTCGATGCGTTTGACATCCTCGCAGACCTTTCAGATGATTTGGATCAGAGTCACCACAATGGAGTGGGACTTATGGGGGTCCATTCTTCAGCCACCACCGAGAAGACTACCATCGTTGACATCAACCCGGAATGGGCTTACTCCGAGGTTAGTTCAGCACAGACTTTTTGTAGTATCACTTTCCCCGACCCTCATTTGCATAAGGAAGCAGGGTAGACATTCATCTCTGTCTATTCCTATTCTCTGTTTAAGTATGAACTAGTTCAGTGCCTATCTTTAAGTCTAGTCGTGTGTCTGGGCACTTTCTCCAACCTACGATGCTGTTCCAAAATTCCAAAAAGCCAATGAGAGAGGCAACAGTGAGGATGGTAGTGCCAACTGCCACAGCCACAGCCAGCATGATCCAATTGGGCAGGGAATTATATTAGTGTATCATCATCATATGTACCAATTTGTATATGGAGGGTAGCTTAGAAGGCTTAATCTTTAATTACTGGTAATGGAAGGAAGGAGGAAGAAGCGGAGCCCAACAGGGCGTGATGTTATCTGCAGATTAATTAGGATTAATTGTCCCATTGTGTCCAATCCTTATCTTTCTTATCCCAGTTAACATAACATTCATCAATTACTCACAACTTCAGTTTTATTTAGTTGCCCCCATGCTGTACTTATGTCTGCGTACGTAAGTCGTGTTTCACACTAAACAAGGCAACATTATTATCTCATTTACTTATTGAGTTTCGACCGTTGCTCCTCGTTCTTTGCTAGAGAGTTTTATTCGCTGTCTCATTTCCTAATCTGCTTCTCAAGTCTTTACACAGAGAGAGATTGTCATTTGACTTTTATTGTATTTGTGTGTGTGTGCGCGCGCGATTCCTTGCTATCTCATTTCTTCCTATTATTTAATTCGAGCAATTCCAACTAACTTCCTGTCAGAGAGGAGAACCTGACAGAAAGCAGGGAAAGAAAGAGTGAGAGCTAAAGAGTCTCTAAGATAAAAATATCCTTGTCAATTTACTTGCAATTTAATAGAGGAGCATGGAAAGAGAAAGCTCACAGAGAGGATGGAATGAATCCATCAAAATTTAATCCAATATTGAAATAACAATGGGATGATAAAAGTTATTTTTTCTTTCTCTCATTCCTTCTCTCCTGACTCCTTCCAATCAATCAAAAGATTAACCAAATGAAATTTGTTTTCCTGTGTGCACAAACACACACACACACACAAACACACACACAACGTGTAAAAATAAATCGGAGTTGCATGCAACGAAGAAAGGCGAGTTGATTATCTTTCTCAGTTAAGGTGAACCTTGCCTTTATTTTCAACACGGGGCAAGGTTGCACATGGTCATCACACTGTAGGTGGTAATCGTTCCGGGGAGAAACTTTTCGCTCTCAGTAGGATATATATCGAGTAAAGGATAACAGTGTGTAAATAGTTTAGTGTAATGTTGTATCCATACAAAAGTACACTCTGGATTTATGTCGAAATAGAGTAGTGGAGAAAGCATATGGAGTGTGTGATGTGATCCTCATGATCATCAAAACCGAAGCTTTCCTCACACATGCATACACATTAAATTGTACATACGTCCGTGAGTGTGTGAATTTTGAGAGAGAGATGATTTTTACTACATTCGATCTGCTTTTCTAGACCACAAATTAATGATAAAAGGAACGGAAATTGGTTGTGTGTTGTTTGGTAGCGGAGAAAGCTGTCAGAGAGTAGGGAAAGAGATAGCGACAGTAGGAGTAGTTTTGTTATGATGGTTGAGAGGTGGGAGTTTTAGTGTGGATGAGAGTATGAGAGTATGAGGAGAGGCAGGTTTAGATGTAGGAAGTTAGGAAGGGAGGTTTGGGTGGAAAACTAATATTTTGGCTTATTTAAACAGAAAGCACGTTGGAAGTTGGCTGGATGAATGTGTGTGTGTGTGTGTGGGGAAAGGTCGGAAGGTAGTGAAGAAGCAGTTGGGTGGAATAATGATTACTCTTCTTTCTACAAGAGAAGTATTAGTTAGACAGACAGATGAATGTTCGGTGTGAGGGAATATTTTTGTAGCGAAGTGATGTGATAATGACATGATTGGTTTTGGTAGTGAACAGGGAGAAAGCAGGGATATTATTTTGTCATGGGAGAGAGTGTTTGTGGATGGTATATATGTGATGGTAGTAATAATGCAATGGTATAATATGATGGACTCTTTTCACAGGGTGGTACGAAGATATTGATAGTGGGTCAGTTCCACAACCCACACTGGGACTACTCTGTCCATTTTGGTGATCTTCCTGTACCCGCCGTATACCTCCAGGCTGGTGTCCTCAAGTGCTTCTGTCCTCGTAAGTTCATTATGCTGGAATTAATGTAGGATATTTATGTTATTACTGCTTATTGCTTATTGTGATCGATTATGATCATCTGTAATCTTTGCTAGAGATTGAGATAAGTCTTCAGTAGGAAGTTAATTTATGCACGGATGTAAAATATATTCGATGAAGTTATATTGTGAGAAAGCTAAGTAGGATTTGAGCTACGCTGGCTATGATTTATAAAAATTCAAGGCCACTGTGAAATTTGAATGATCAGCTTGATCAGAGATGATCTTGAGACTAACTTTTCAATTAACATCTCCAGTGAGACAGAACTGATTGAGATTAACGGGAAGTCAGTGAGGGAAAAGATCGAAGAGGAAAGTGCTTCGTTGGAGACTTTAAGTTTTTTTATTTTTAGGATGTTGAAGAAGATGATGAGATCACTTCTGCTCCTCTTCCTACACAACTTTCTTTTTTAATACCTTTCTTCTCCATCATCTCATCATCATTCCATCACTCCAGAAATCTCTCGTCTATTCACTTCTTCCTTAATTTTTTCCTTTCCTTTCTGTATCCTCGCTTCTCTGTTTGGATAAACATGCTCGAGGCTTAGCTTCCTAAAACCCTGGCTGAATCGAAGTTGGTACATTTAGAAGTAAAGTGCTTCTGATGGTGGTAGCTTATTTATTTGCTCACAACTCCATACTCTGCAGGTTTGCTGGAGTTCTTACGCAACCCCCATTTCAGACATGAGTGAAAGTTATAAATACAACTTGAACAATGATGCTTCGTGTAATTACTTCTTCAGTTTTGTTCTATAGATTGTTTTGTATTCTATTCGTTCTCCATTCACTCCGTCAGTTTCACTTATTTCTCTGCTGGCCTTGACCAAGTATGGTCTTTAGGAGAAAGCAAGGATATCGCAATATTTATAGATTGAATAAAAATATTTCTCTGATTGTTTTGTGAATAGTTAGGTCTCCGTGAGTATGCTGAGCAGCGGAGTATTGATTGAATCTCTATCCAATCTCGTTTCATTAGATTACATGGTTATTATTATCTAGTTATTAGAATGTGGTTGTTTGTCTGTCTGTCTGTGTCCTGTCTTTCGTTTCATTTGTGCTAGACTTTCATTATAAATCAGAAATTAAGAAATTGTGCAGCTATCGATTTGCACAGCTGAAGGATCCTTGCAGAGTTAGGCAAAATGTTCAATATGAAATTCAGTTCGTTTCTAAGAATCCATTACGGAACTTTTGTAAGTGAAACTCCGTGTAGTTAAACGCGGATATCAATTACACATGCTCTCCTTTCGTTTGTGTAGTGATTCACTTGATTTTTGATTTCATCTTCGCTCGCAGCGATGAATCTTACTTACTTTCAGGGTTTCTCCTGAGTAATTTCATTAAAGTTGGAGATACTAAGAGAAAAGGAGAAAGCCAAAGATATTTTCAATTTCTTTGGTGAAGAAATAAATCCGTTTTTGCTCTGAAGAAAATGAGGTTTTTGAGAAATGAGTTACCGTCAAAGTTCTCAAAATGCAGGGGAGGGTGTTGTTTGTTTCAATTTGTGTATTGAAAAATCGGTGTTATTGTTTCTTTCACAGCTCACAGTCCGGGGTTGGTCCCAATTCGAGTGTTTTCGAATGGAAAGCAGATCTCAAATAACTCAATGGTTTTCGAGTACAAAGCGGATATGAAAGTTAATTTGGTTCCAGTGCCACCCTCGGAAACATCTTTGAAATTGTGTCTCATTCATCGAATGGAATGCTTGGAAAAGTGCTTCCACAATTTTAAGGTAATTGCATCAGTAGTTTGTGAGTAGTTTCTAATATATTTACGGATGACGATGACGACAGTACAAAAAAGCATTTCTTGGCTTCCAAATGGAACCTGGTGGGTAAAAAACGCGATCAATTTTGCATTTTCCATTAAGGACAATAATTTCTGGCTACATTTGGAGAGGTTCCATGTAAATCCAACCCACACAAATTAAACTCGCGATACAAAACGAACGGATGAGGGAAATGGGAGATCATCATACATATCCTGAAAACTGAAACTTTCTTCTCTCTCTCTCTGAGCAAACACAAATCGTGCAGTTGTGTCTCTAACTGCTGTGTGTTCTGTTCCTTCATTTCCAAATCTTGACAAAATCTTTAATTTACTGAACCTGACGTGATCTTGATTTATGGTTGATATTTCATTCACTCCCCAAAGTACAACTTATGTAGGAAGGAGAGAAAGAGCAGGAAGAGAGCTGTACAAAGCAACTATGCGAAAAGTAAATAAGAGCAATCGCATTAGCGATCATAACTAACAAAATGCTTCGGAACACAAAGACAAGGAATCTCTACCAACAATTCCATTTCCTTCGCTCATTTCTCCTCCAACTCGCAACTCATGGTTTTCAAGACAGTCGTCAATTTATTCGTCCAAATTAGTTGAACTGTTCTGAAAGTTCCATTCATTTTTCAACTTGTTACGTCTTCCTGCATCTCCTCTCCACAATAGTCAAGGAGAGCACCATGCATAATGCATAAGGTCGTTACTAATGGTAAAGTGATTGGGATTTTGTAGGGAGACGAGTACGGAGCCCGGAGCCTTGAAGACTCGGTGGTCAAGATGTGCGTGGAGATGATGTCCCAAGAATGGGTCATGTCACACTCTTCAGACATTCCATTCCTCTTGTTACCCGAAGACAGAGGGATGACGTTACTTCATTTGGCTGGGGCTTTGGGTTATACGCGACTTGTCCTCACGCTCATCCAATGGAAACGAGAAAACCCTTCGAGCATCCTCGACTCTGAGGTTGATCCTTGGAAAGCTGATGACTTTGGACTTATTCCCCTGGTACGGAACTTCTTTAAAAGCCATTTCCTCCTTCTCTCCAACTCAATTTGAAACATCAAGCAAACAAAATAATGTGTTTTGATACTCGCCAAGTCCTTCGCTATTGACTCTCACTGTTTTTGTGACTGCAACGCACACAGGAGAAAGTAGAATTCATACTTGTAAAGCGCACACAGCATCCCACGGCTTTTATCCGCTGTGCTCCCTTTTGATTACGATTTCATCACAGGAGACTGACTTAACAATAAATAAGTCAGCAGTAGGTCATCATGATGTTCATCAACAAGCAACTGGGTGCCCACCAGAAGACAGGGGACTTCTACAACTAACTTTGTAGAATTATCTTCCTACGCAAAATTCTTCACTCCCCATTACAATGAAAGAGTTCTTTTAAAAGCATTTAAGGAGGGTCGTTAATGTTAAAGTGTGTTTGGAATAATCACATTGCCCCAAGGAGGGCAGAGAAAGTATAAAGTTGACTTGGCGAAGAGTCAGTAAACGCAGTTTAATGTGTGAGAGAAAGCAGATATGGTTTACTCTAATGAGACGAGGAAACAGCTTGGACCATTACAGTTAAGGATAGTTAGGTTGTAACTAAAAGGCATTTTGTTCGTTGTGGTTTGAGTTGAGTGGGTGGAGGGAGAAAGTAGTGAAAGTACACACACGTAATTACAACATTAGGGTGTTCTCGACAGCTAATGAGTTGGGAAGTCTCTTTCTGTCACATGGTCTTGTGTCATCAGATTGTATGAAGAAGGGATTAGGATTCCAGAATGGACAGAAATCAAGAGACAGGAGATTGTGTCTGTGTGTGTGTGTTTGTGAGGGAGAGTGAGAAAGCGGAGATAAAAGGAGGAAAAATGTGAAAGTTTTGTTGTAGGTGGTTCGGTCTAATGGGATGAGGTTGTATTGTTTCATGGTCTTTGTTGTGTGTTTAGATGTGGTGTGCTCGGCATGGGCATTTGGAAAGTGGAATAATTTTGGCCCAATGGAGTCCGGACACTCTGCAAAAACGAGGGACTGAAGGACTCAATCCTGCCCAAATAGCAGTCGCTCGAGGACATGTAAAACTTGCATCCGAATTGGAAAAGATCCAGAATAACAGAACTCCGAGTACCGAATTCGGAGGTCCAGGAGGTTTTAGTGGACTTGGATGTGAAGAGTTGTCGCTAAGTATGTCACCACTATCTCCACCACCACTGCCACTGCCACATTTACTTGCTGCTTGTTAATATAATGCTTACTTACCCTCTGCCAGCAAAGGTTTATACTCCCCCGTAGTTACTTATACGGAATATATCTTTCTTTTCCCCGTCTCTTCCGCTTTTCCCTGATGGACGACCAGAGACACTAATTGTTCCAACACTTATTTATTCTTGCAGCATCAAATCTTCGTCGCTTTCACCGGTGCTCGAGTTCCATTTCTGAAGACTTTGGACTGAAAGGTAAATGAGGGAAATGAATGTATGAATTCATACGGCTTGAATTCACACAGTGATGAGAGTAGCTTTGCTTAACTTTTTGTTGGCAGACTGCTTTTTTGGCCAGCCGGATGCCACGTCCGAACTTTCTCTTGCCTCTGAGGAGGACTCGAAGGTGCTAACTTTGGCTGAACAAATTATCGCTGCGATCCCCGATAGGATTAAGGTAATAAATGGATCTTCTGCTTAATTTTTCCTGCTCTCCCCTTCTCCCTTCCTTATTCCTTCGTGATTCCTACCCAATAGGACAGCACGTGTCGTTCTTCTATCACTCACCAATCGAAAGTTTGTTCAAGTCAAATCTCATCGATTTGTGTTTGTGTGTGTCCATTCACAGAAGGAAAGTAACGAAGATCTCTCTCCTTGCGAGAGTCAGGACTCTTCCATGATGAGTAATGATCCATCAGACTCGGCAGAATTCAGCTTTGAGTTCTCAGACAGGAATTACAGGTAGACACGATGAGTCAGAATGATGATTGAGCCATTACAATTTATTACTGCAATAATGATCGTTTAATTGGATATTTTATCCTTGTCTGTTAAATTAATTAGGTACTATGATACGGGCACACCCTGCTCGAGTCTCAGTCCTGCTTCCAGTTGTCTCCAGAGCCCGTGCTCATCTTCCTTCACTGTAGACTCTCCTCAACCCACTACTGCCGATTTCTGTGAGTTTCTTCAAGCATCTGCTTTTGAAAAGGATTTTTCCAATTTGACTCTCTCGGGTATGTGATCCTGTGCTCTTCGACCGTAGAGAAATAACTCACGCTGAACGAATCCTTATAAATTCAACCACATGCTTTCTCAGTTTAAGCAACCTGTGTCAATCACAATGATATTATTGTTCTTACAGATCGGGAGCAAAGGGAGTTGTACGAGGCTGCGAAAGTGATTCAAAAGGCCTATCGTTCGTACAAAGGCCGGAAGAAAATGGAAGAAGAGGAAAAGGAGAAAGCAGCGGCTGTCATAATTCAGAACTATTACAGGCGATACAAGCAGGTAGGTACTTGCTCACGTAGGTATTTAGGTTGACTGGGTAGGTTAAAAGGGAACATTGACGTGGGTAATGGTGAAAGGGAGATTGCACTTGCCTCACTTACTCTGGCTGGCGTTTGATGATCACTCTTGCTAACGCTCTGGGGTCTATTTGTTGCAGTACGCCTACTTGAGACAAGTGACACAAGCAGCTCTGGTGATCCAAAGTCAGTACAGGAATTACTGTGAAAACAAAAGGTTTAAGAAGTCTCAGGAGACAGGCAGAGGCTTTTTACTTCCTCGCGACGGACCTGTCAACTCTCAGCATCCAATTTTGTAAGCTGGAGAAAGTTACTATTCATTCGTCTTTGACAAACAAGGCTGAGCTGATTGACTCTCTACTCACTCTCCCTCACTACTACTACACTGCCTGAGTATCTGCCGTACTAACTCATCCATTCATTTTAATCGTTTTGTTGTAGAAGGACTTACTCTCAAAGGAGACAGCATCAGGCTGCCAAAAAGATTCAGCAGTTTATGAGGCAGTCTAAGAACAAGTGAGCAAAAGAAACTAGACTTCTTAACTTTTCTTTCATCTCCCTTTTCATTTCTTCGTACTAATTACAACTAAGTACCTGCTACTCTTCCTTAGTTTTCGCCAATTGTGTTTATTCTCTTAATTTATTCCGTTCATTCAACACAACTCTCTCGAATTGTACTGTTTGCGCTCTTTCTTACGTAGGAAGTGAATAAAGTAAATCAAATTTTAGTCAGGACGAGTTTAATATTTGCATGTAATGAAATGTTAAATTATGATTGCATGGTTCTCTAGAATACAAATAAAAAATGTTGTGTGTGTGGTAGGCACTTTACTACCATTACATAATTATCATTTAACCAAAAAGCTTAAGAATGAATCTATTCTAATTGCTGTCTAATATTTATCATGCAAAGTTTGTGGGAACCTGAGGAGACGCAGAAGGTAAAGATTGAAGACGTTAAAATAATATACTGTGCACTGTTTGTCTTATGTGTGTTAAGGTGTTCTTGTTGTTTTTCTAAACTTGTTTACGAAAAGCAGTTTCGATAAAGATGATTAATAATGTGAGATTGGTTTTGTGTGTGGGACAGATTACAGAAAGAGCGTGCCGAAAGAGAGAAGCAACAATGTCCATGAGTCACGGAGTGCTGTGCCCAGCTCCAGCAAAGATTGCCCTCAGCAGTGTTCAACAACACCAAACTCAACAGCAACGATCTTCCGCTTCAGCTTTTTGATCCAAACAGAATTTTAAGCATCTTGGAAAATGCTTGTCGACAACAATACTCATTCATTCATGAAGAAAGTTGGACGAAAGTTGAAAGTTCGGGGAAAGATTGAAGCATTACGGATTCATAAAAGTTTTGTATAAATATGAATGTGACTTGAGAGGAATTCCATATTTGAAAACGTAGTTTGAGAAGTTAAGAGCACTTAAACTAGATGCTATTCTGTATTTGAAATGATTCAATGATGAAGTTGATGTGATGAATGATATAGAGCATCAGATGAAGGAGAGTTGTTTGAAGGGAGAGAGCAAAAGTATATTTGTTGTACTTTACAAACTTTATTGCGCGATACAAACGATAAGGTGCTTCGCCCTAATGTCTAAGTCATAAATTAGGTGTGATTGTTGTAAGTAACAATCTGAGTAATGATTTTAAGGCTCTATGGTAATTTTTCGAACTATGGGTTTTTCGAAATTTCGAAAAATTAATCGGCCTGTAACTTTAAGAT